>VUQK01014831.1:50664-73526 GCA_015106715.1 Bujurquina vittata
AGAGAAAAAGGGAATTAGACAAATCTGATAACAATACATAACATAAATTATATTGGGGGGGGGGAGTGCCTCTTTGATCTCTTTGCAATTGCTGATTTTATGCGTTATTGTTCTCGCCACGTTTGAAGGCGTGCAGTGACATGAAATTATAACTCTCCTCAAATGTTTTAAACAAAGTAATGAGCCTGTTTTGAAAATGCAGCTTTAAGTAGAGATATTTGTGTTTAAATGGAGGTCTTAAAAGTAAAAAATTGCCAGAAAAATAAACATTTAAATAAAGTACAAATACCTGAAAAGTCTAGTTAAGTACAGTAATGACATATTTGTACTTCATGACCTCCCACCTCATGAGAAAAAGATGTGAACTGCAGGTGGGTGTGGCTGCGGTGCTCACAGTCTGAGATGTATCATCAGAGCAGTGTGTCTGGGATGACCATATAAGGTATATCCGTTCTCTATGACGTCACACAGATCCAAGAGTAGAAAAAAATCTGTCTAAACCTGGGTCTTTGGCTTGTAGACATTATTTGTTCTCATGCTAACCCAAACACTTAATTGTGATAGACTGCACCTGAAAGCACCGAATAATATTAATAGATTTAAGGGGGGGGGGGGGTCAGGTTTATGTGTTTTTGCTGCCGTGCTTGTATGTGTGTTCATGCTGAGCCTGAGCTGCTGAAGGTTTCACACTCGCTCAATATGCAAAGAGGTGAGCTGAACGGCTTTTGTGCTTCATTACCGCACAGCACAAACAACAAGCCAGACTGACACATTCCCAGGCCTGACCCCTGCTCTACCTTGACTACGCCCAACGCACCTGAGAGCAACAGCCGTTATAACACACCCCCTGAAAACTCCTTCAGCGAGGACACTTTTTATTTCTTCCTTGTTGCTATTCAAAAAAATGTACTTTGATCACGAAGCTGGGACTCGTAAATATCTCATTGTTGTTTTAAACGCTCGCTTTCTGCTGAGACTTGCCCACATGCAGTGTGAATGCCGTTCAGGCACAGTCCTAAATGCAGCAGGACGGAAAAACATTCCTCGCAGAAGCCTGTGGATGTTTTTTCCATGTGCGAACACTTATGCATTCATAATGAACTTCTCTAAAACCGCAAACCACTAACACAGCAGCATTCCCTGTTGTGTGGTAAGGAATCCATCTCTTGTGCAGCTTTCAGAAGATGATTGATGCAAAGTCACAGATAATGAATATACGTTTTCCTCCAAGCAACACCCACAGCACAGGATGACAGGTTGAGAAGAATGATAGACGCGAACACAGGCATATAGTGGCATGTGCCTTCATGTATATTCCTGCAGTCCTGCAAACAGCATGAACGTCATGCGCAGTCGAAGCAGGTAAACAAAGCCCTGATGTCAGGCTCCTTTGACGGCCTGCCGCAGTTTGGCTGAGCACAAAAAATTATGGCGTGCAAAGGTATGCACAGGATGATATAGTTTATGGTCACTGTGGGGAGATTTGTCTCTGCCTCATATGCCGTCTTCATGCATCACTCAGGTGCTCAGTCACGAGGTTTAAGGACACAGGATGAGAATGTGAGCATATGCAGCTCAGCACTGTAATTACTGTCACTACAGCTTATATAACAGTCCCACCTTAACTTTGATTATGTGTCAACATGGCTCAGTCGGGGTAGATATGATAAAAGGGCAGCACGACGGCTGGCTCTCACAACACTGCCACCCCTCTGGTATCTCTTGAACCCACCTCCCTTTAAGCCAAATACTACCTGAAACCCAATCCCACGTGAGGGAGGGGGGGTTTCACCTCAGTCTGCTATCAGGGAAACTCATGAAAGGAGTACTTGTTTGGGCCTGTTACACATTAACCGTTTCTCCTGTGCAGAGACATGACATTGAGTATGACGGCTGCTGCTGGAGCTCACAGCAAAATACAAATTCCCCAAAGAGCTGACGAGAAACAAGTCCACAGGAATTCAACAGAGACAAGCACGCAGAACTTCTCCAGAACTTCTTGCGTTTGACACTATTCACTGATCTGGGTGACGCTGGCTATTTACAAAAGAGTAAATAGAGAAAATAGATTTATATCTAGTTTACAGATTATTAGACAATTAAACAACTGGTTGGGTAAACAGAAAAGTACTTTCTCTTTCAACCCCTGTACCGATTAATCACGTCAGTAATCCCTTGATATTTCACTGTGAGCTCTAGACATATGACTTTTATTTTTTGCAGTTTAGGGAAAAGTGACAGATTAAATTATTTATTATGAAACACAGTTGTGGAAAATCTACCCTGAAAATAGCAGCTTCAGCCCTTCCAGTTTTAACCTGTAAGATATCTTTAAGTTCAAAACGCAAACCAAGACTGCTTTGGTTGGAGCTGAATATTTTGGACATATACTTTTGTCATCTGGCATGTCTACTATCTAATTTCATTGTGACAGTCATACTGGCGTCAAAGCAAGCGGCCCGAGCTCATAAAATATAATTTCATTGTATTGTATTTTTACTTGGAGTAAGAAACAGGGTTACAGGACTGAGTGCTATCTGGAACAGAGAGCGGCCATCTGCAGCGGTATCCCTCAGCACTGTTGTCGGACAAACACCTGCGTCTGTAACACCTGGGTGGAAACTTGGATTGTCACACCTAATTCCGCCACTTGTCCCAGTGAACACAGACCACCACGCACAGCAGCTCTCTATCGGAAATGCAGAAAGTGCAGGTGTAGTTGTTAAAGTGAGTTAAGAAACTCGTTGACGTTTACCTGACATGGCGTAGTGTGAGGTGGATCCGTTCTGACGCGGAAGTGTAGACTTCTCCGCCAGTCTCATCTGGACCTGCTGCTGGACGCGCCGCGCTTTCGCCGAGTCGTCAGCCACGGAGCCCCCATTGATGTCAGACGGGAGCGCGTAAGTTGTAACTGAAGTGTTGGGCTGTAAAGTAGTGAAAAACACGTGCTCTGAACCGACTGTACTCATGATGAAGGTTTAAAGAGACCAAAAATAGGGAAGACTGCCGCGGACAGAGTGACTGCGCTCTGCGTCGTGGCAGCTCAAACTGTCCGGGGTCAGATGCACCGACAGAGCAGAGCTCTCCGGCAGGAGGCGGAGCCTCCGAGAGGAGACCTGAGTCAGGCTCAGTAGTACCTGATTAACAGGTGAATTACTCCCCCTTTAGATAAAAATCTGATAAAATAGATAAAAATCGCATTTCTCACCAACTCTGAAATGTGTCATTTAAAAAGTTTTCAAAATAGTCCATGTATGCGTAATTGCATTTGCATCTGCCCCCCCTACTTCACTGAAATGACCGGAAACCAGCACAAATATGGAAAAAACTCTTGGATTCGTTCAGATTTTCCAGTCACAAATTTGGTGACAAATTTTACCAGACTATATGAAGACCGTAGCTAAGGAGATTTATGCAGGTACTATAAATATATTTGAAAACTGAATATTTTACTCAAGTATTTTTATTTATTTACTTGTAATTTGACAACTACTTTTTAGTTCAAGATTTTGCACAAAAATATAACGAGCAGTACATGTAACTTAGTAATAATAATCTAATAAGATTTATAAAGCAGTAATATAGCAAAATTCTTAAGCCACCCCTCATTTCTTTATATTTTGCTGGGAAAATGGGAAGTAAGTGCAACCATTTATTGAAACAAGTGCAAACATACATGGAAATACAGCATATCATGCAAAAACAGAGTTTTTACAATCTTTACAAACTTGAAAGTCTGTATTTGTTATGACCACCTTTATTCTTCCACACAGGCTGAGCTCTCCTGAACAAGCTTTGTTGTAATTTCTTAGTAGGCTTCAGGAATAGTTCTCCAGGCTCCTTGAAGGCCGTGACTGATACTGTTCCAATATGTCTTTTTCTATCCAGGTATGTTTTTACTGCACTGCAAGTGTGTTTACTAATCTCACGCTTTTCAGATAGAATTTCATCATAGTTCAAAATCTAATGGTAGTTTTCTGTGTTCATATTTCCATCAATATTGACAAGCTATCAAACACCACCCAAACCATGACAGTCTCCACTGTGTTTTACAAACGGCTGCAGACACTCATTGTTGTACCTCTCCTGACCTCCTCTGTACATATTGATGATGATTTGAAAAAAAAAATATTAAGTAGGATTCATTATTCCATGAGACCTGTTGCCTATAATTTTGTAATTTGTTAGCACACACTGCGAACCATGCTGAGATATTTTGCATAATAGCTCTTTTGGGAGTCACTTTGTTCGTGTAAAAATATTATTTTGTGTTTTTCAAACTGTGTTATCTTTGGCTTTTGTTCATAGATTCAAATTATATGTTTTTGTGTGACAGGCTGCTGGTAACAAAGTGCCTAAAGATACAATTTAAAATGTATCTTTTGCTAAGTGGTCTGTTGTGTGTAGACACAACACTGGTCTGAAAATGAGTGAAAAAGCAGCCAATGCTGTGGCTCTATGACCCAATTCACAGGTTAAAAATCACTGCTTTTGCTTTTGGAAAATAAAACTTTCACAAAATTTCAGTGCAGTCCTTTTAATTGTATTTGAGTATTAATGCTTTGTCTTAATACTCTAAATGCCTCTTGTTATAGTCTTACTTTAACATTATGTGGATTCTACTAAAGGATTACTTTTTTGTGTCACCTTTTAGGTGCAAGTGTTGAAATAACTGCTGCCCAAAACCTTACGATAATGCAATGCATATTTTATGAATGTCAGTGAGGGCAACCAAATCGCAACAAACTAAATGTGTGACGAACACTATGTCTGTGTTGGAAGCGTTACTAACGCCTCGAGGCATTTAGCATGTGAATGCAATGTTCTCAGCTACACAAAGTTTGTTCTGCTGTTATACAGTAGTCTTCTAATTATCATGCACTCTTGTTTTTATCCCAATAACCTTTAAAAACTGTTGTTATTTCAGTCACCTTTTTGTCCAGCATTTGGGTCTCAGTGTGGGCGCATTTATCAGTTAGCACAGCTCTGTTTCAGCTGCAGGTTTGTGAAGCACAAAAATAATTGCGGTTGTGATCATCATCCACAAAAATCCAAATAACTCGTGGTTTTGAGGTGACTCACAATTTTCCACCTTGAGCATATAGCAAAGGCAGCAAATGACAGTGATATCTTAACCTGCTTGACCTTTCTTCAGAGATGCTAACACTTTATAAATGTGTCTTTTGACTTTTGAAAACTAGTGCCGCTCTCACAGTAAGACTAGGGCTTATTTTTATTCATTTAAAATGATCTCCAAACCTTGACAAATTGCATTTTAGCTTTGAATTCTTCTGTTACATTTGAAAGAGTTCATACATTAAATCTCTTCAGTTTTATTTTGTCAGTTAGAAAATGATTGGTGGGTCGGCCAGCATCAAGTGTCCCATGGAGTAAAAGCTGATTATCACTGGTCTACTTCAGTGTGAAAGCCTTTGAGGAATACTGTTATTTTAAAATTTGGGCATTAAAAATAAAATTGGTCTTAAGCCTGATGTCAGAAGATAACGTGAAGAACATTGTGCATGCCACATGGTGGAAGAGAAAAACATTTATGCAGCATATACAGCTTTTATGTGTTTCTTTTTATTTTGTCAATGAATTTGTAGAGTTTTCAACATATCCTAAACAATTCTATATGTGAGATTGTCTTCTGTGCATGCTGCAGTGATAGTGTTACTCCATTATAGCTTTTAAAATCGAACCCTGCAGCATTAGATCTCCGTAGAGATTTGTCCTCTGTGCTTTCAAAAATTGGCACAATATTAAGTTGAGTCTTGTAAATGACGCCATGTATGAATGCAGGACTGTTACAAGGTGTGGTGCGGTCGCACTCTGTTATTAAGCTTGGCCACACCTAGGTTTAATCTGGTTTGCTTTATTCTAGCTCTTAGCAACTGTGAGTCACTGCATCCAAAACAAAAGTGATGTAGATTGTGATAGTAGTGCATGTTACCCGCATGTCTGCAGTCTACCTGGTTAAATGTGATAAGGAAACAACATAGAATAAACACAGTAAAAATGTCTATCTGATTGGATCAAAGTGTAAAAAGACATTATAACGCTAACTGCTTTGCCTCCATCAAACTCCCGAGGCTGCATGCAGGTTTTTGCTTTAGTGTTAAGTCAATAAACAACAACTGTCAAAAAAATCACAATTACTTTTTCTTTTGATTACCTAAATAATATTTCAAATATGTTAGATGTCATAATTTGAACATTACAAACATGTAAAATGAAGAATATATTAAAATAATAAGAATATATATTGTAACATTGATGACATGTGCCACTGCTTGGGGTGGCTGTGGCTCAGGAGGCAGAGCAGGAAGGTTGGTGGTTTGATCCCTGGCTGCTCCAGGCTGTATGCCTCCTGCTTGTGTGAATGTATGGGTGAATGAGACATTTTGTTTAAAGCACTTTGAGTGCTGAAGTGGAATAGAAAAGCATTATATGAGAACCAGTCCCTTTACCATGATGATGCTCACCCAAACTGATCTTCTTGTCCCCACGTTGCTGCGCTATTTTCTCAACTTTTTTCTGGGATTTTTATAGTGGCTTACTCGATAACTTGATCAATAATCAGCGGTCGACAATCATTATAGTATGATGCATTTGAACAGAAAAGAAAGAGAAGAGTTACAGTCCATCTAAAGGTTATTTTTAGTCAATTATTTCCCATGAGAATAACTAAGGATTTCATTTCCCCAAAGCAGATAAAGTCAGTAGGTTTGCACATGCAACAGGAGAGCTGTAGAAACACGACCTCCTTCCTCAGATTATTAGCTGCAAATTCACCTCACATACTCTCCAAATCTGTTCACTCTGACTTCCCCTTCATTGTTATAGTACATTTCTAAGCAGAAATGATCAACAGCTTCATATACAGGAGAGAAATACTGCTCAGAGTGACGCCACAAATACTCTGAGCGAATATAATTGAGATGTATTTGACTTTATGATCCAAAGAGCATGAAACATTATACACTGAATATAGATTATCTATTCATTATTCATAAGTTGTGACTCACCATTACCACTGAAGCGCGGAGTCGATAGTGGATGTTCTCTCTCTGCAGCCGTTTACCTGTTCTGACCTGATCTGGTGGGAATTAGAAAGTATAAGTTGTATCCAGTGTCACCGCCCTGAAAATTACAATCCCCATTTTCCAGATAAATGCAGGGCAACAGAAAACAAAGAGATGAGTCAAATGGGAGTAAGAAACCATGGGGCGTGTTAAAGGAGAGGGGCAGACCAAGCCTGGGTAGATGGTGTGTCTGTCACCAGCACTGAGGAGTAGTGGAAAAAGAAAATGAAAGGCAGCATTTTTTTTTAAAAATTTGAATACTTGTTTTTGTTGCTGAGGCTTCTTAAAAAGATACAACAAGTTTTGTAATGGGAATATTTTTGAAATGTCTTTTGTTTTTGGTTTGCTGCTCAATACTGATGCAACTTCTTTTTCCTTTCTTTGTTTCTTTTTTTTTTTGACGCTGTTGCAACATTTCGGCGGTGAGTCATTCAGACAGTACGTTAAAGCACCGGGGCAGCTGTAACGCTAAATTCTCAGCACAGATCAGCGGTACTGAGTGACAGAAATCTACATAAAGGTTACTGACTCAGGGCAGTGTGTGTCTGTGCGTGTGCATGTGTGCGTCAGAAAAAGTGATGGTATAAGAGAGACACCCTTGATCTGCGTGCTGTTTCATGCATCAGCAGAAACCATCTGTTTGTCTGTGGTAATCTCTGAAACTACACTTTATGACTACAAGCATGAGGACATCCAGACATTAGAAAAACAATAGAAAAATTAGAAACCAGACATTCAGATATGAAGACAGTGAATGTGTAAAACATGTCAAACTGACGACATGGCCGACTGTAAAATCCTTCTTGATGCTGAAGGACCCCCTGGATGACCACGTGGAAAGATTTCAGGATCACAACCTGAGAAGATTTACCAAAAGATGCAGCCTGAAAACTAAAACGCCTCTGACAAAATTAATTCATCACAAATTCATCAAAGCTTTTTGTGCCAAAGCAACTTGAGAGTTTTCTAGATGCACAGTGGCAATATCATCGAGTTAATTGCACAGTTTCAGATATTAATGACCTGCAGAAGACCAGACCAAAGAGAGAGAGAGAGGCAGCAAACAAAAGCTGAAAGCATCTGCAGTGAAAGGCCAGGAGAGAATCGCTGGAGAATTTAAAAGAGCAAAACCTCTCACACACTTTAAAATGGGTGTACCAATTCTCAGCTTGATTATAATCTAAGAATTATTACTTTAATGTGGTATTCATTATTTTACTTCAAAGGTTACGGAAGTGAAAGAACAAAAAAAACGTTTTAACTATTCAAAAAGTATTCCCACTGTATCAGACACAGGTACGTCTTGCACACAGTGAGCACTCTGACTTTTTTTTACGTCTGTATGTTACTTAAGTAGGATTACAAATGCATTTTATTTTACTTGGTGATGTCAGTAACGCTTCACTGCAGAGAGGACTCTCAGAGAATCTGATCTGAACGGGAGTTTTGTAATTTAAGAAGGAACTCTCCAATGCTTTTTTAGGACAACACAATTAGCAGCACAATTCTTTAGTGTGTGCAGGGAGGCAATGCTATGATGTACAGTTTAGAGATGGTGGCACTTACAAAAAAATAAATAAAAACAGAAGGTGGATAGATTGGACGAATAATGTTTAAGATAGAGCTTCCAGGCAGGAGAAAAAGAGGAAGACGGAGAAGGTTTCATGGATGCACTGCGGCTTGGTGTGAGCCACTGTGGCAACCCCTAAAGGGGGGAGGAGGAGGGAGAAGAAGAGGAGTCCCTCCATTTTGATTATAGTTTTGTTTTAGGTCAGTCACATGCCAGCTTAGTGACGTAATGTCTTTACATTTGAAAAAGATATGAAGTATAAATCGGATATATTTGAGCTGTTAAAGTGACAGTTCACCCACAAAATTTGCACATTTTCCCTGCCCTGTACTCTTCTTTATCCATCTACAGTACAATGCTTTGGTGAGAGTCACCCACTTTCAGAGATATCATCTGTAGAAATCTTTGGATTATCTTGAATTTAAGGAAACCAGAGCAAACTTGCCTTGTGGTGCACAAAGTGCCAAAATATATATTTGAAAACAAAACAAGCAAAAACAACAACAACAACAAAAAACAGCATCAGCTTCCCCTTCCAGGATGAGCTGGTTCCATTACAGACACAACTGTTGCTTAAATCCTCTCTATCTATCCCTAGGATCTTGTCACAGTGAGAGAGAAGATATTTCTGGTTTGAGCAACACAAGTTAAATGCTGTTAACACACACACACACTGTCCCTGTAAAGAGAACCTGGGGGCTCCAGATTTCAAACAGCATCAGTGGGGTCGGCTGAAGCGTTCATATTTAGATGGACGCACAATAAAGACGCCTGGCTGACGGCAGAAGGCGGCGTGCAGGCAGTAAGCCTGGATGAGTTTCTTCAGGTGAAAGTTAATCTAATGTTTCTGCTGAACGTCACTGCTGAATCAAACATCAGCCCAAATGTGATTAATGACTGCTGATTACACCCATGTGTGGTAAGTGAACATCCCAGAACAAAGCCATGCGGGCATTACTGTCACAGCCTCTAGTCCACTGGCTTTCCCTGAAAATTTGGAAGCTTTCTCCTGACGTTGGCTCCCAATCAGCCGCAAGATCAATGAGATCAGACACAGATGTTGTTGATAAGATTCACAGTCGGCCTTCCAGTTATGCACTTAGATGACAGTATCATTGTTCCTATTGAACGGGAAACACGGCTTCCACAAATTGTTTCCAACGCTCCGAGTGTAGCACGCTGCTGTCTGAATACTGTTGCATGTTGCGACTTGAAGTTTTTCTCTCAACTAGAACCAAGGGGCAAAGTTCAAACCACAAACAGATTAAAGTCAGACTAAGTGTGTGCCGGCAGACACTATATATAATGAAGCACAGTGATATGATAAAAGAAAGAACAACAGAGATTTCAGAGGTTGAACTTTCAAACGGCAATTTAAAAATCAACACATGTGACTTCAGCACAACCCCCTGCATCCTCTGATGAGAAAAGCAGGCAGAGCAAACATGTACACCGGGTGTGTCTGCCAAAGTGCCAGAAATACAAGTCAGTTCACTTCGTAACTGACTTGACTCCACTGCAGGGGAAAGCTTGTGCTGAGTGAGCAAGAAGCTCATGTCACAGTGCCCCTTTGTGGTGACACCCATCAAACACTGCAGGCCTGTAAGCGGCCAACATTGTTGCAGCAGAATAGGTCTCGATATTAGAGTCATAAGGAGAATCTACTGGCTTTCTGGTAGGAAATAAGAAGTGATATATTAAAACGAACTTTATTTCAGTCAGGACAACTTTAGTCAAAAGAAGATGTTTTTTTTTTTTACATGTGGAAGTATGGCTTTGCTCTGGGACGCCCTTCATTCTTCATCAAGTGTAACTGAAGCCTTAGGCAGGGAGAGCAGCAGCACCATTAATAGTAACAGACACAGCAAGGACGCAGATGCAGTGTAATGGGGGGGGGGGCTGGGCTGCCAAGTAGCTTGCAGGAGCTAAAATAACTTGCGGTTTGCCAAATGGTGTGCATGTGGACTATCACTGAGATCAGCTGATTTCATGGTTAATATGTAATAATGTGCTTTTTTATAGATGTGTTTTTCTTTTGTTAAATACTGTTTTTTTAGTGCAATTTGACTAATGTGAAGTAATGTGAAAAGTTCCTCAGACACGTTACAACAAGAATAAGCTTCGACCTGTACAGTAGATCACAAGGAATGGCGCAATAAAGCCGGACCGTGGGAGTCTGAAGCCAGTGTACTCCCAGTGCTGACCGAATCCTGTAAAAATGGGGAGGGCTGTGTCAGGTAGGACATCCAGCCTGAAATCTTTGCCAAATCAAATATGTGAATCAGATGGTTAATCCTCTATGGCAACACCTAAAGGGAGCAGTCAAAAGATGATGATGATGATGATGTAAAAGAGAGGTGGCATAATTTATTTGATTTTTTAGCAGGTTATGAGAGAAGGTATCAAAGTTTTGCCCTTTTTTAAGGAAGGGTGTTCAGCAAGTTCAGGTAAGATGGCATGAGAATGCAACAAAGAAGAAACACAGAGGACTGAAAACATACGCAATGATTATTTTTGTTATTAGATCAAAACAGAATATTTCCTTTGACTACTGAAACCCTGCAACTTAAATTACTATCACACTGAAGCAAGACGCAACAATCAATGAGGGAATACACTGACTCCTGTGTTATTAATATATGAGAAGTATATGTACAATTTATACATCCATAAAAACAAAATTAATGACTGACAGAGAAGTATTTCACAACAACTTGCATGTATAAAAGAGCCATGTGAAGACGTTTTGTATGATAAATAAGGAAGGAATCTCACTGCTAGAAGCTACGATACTGTCTAAAATTAGTAAAGACTCATCTTAAAAACAGCTTTTATTTTCTAAAAACTAACATCGTTTGAGAAATATCCATCTCTATATAAGCATGAAGAAGCGGAGCCACTGCATAGAAACACAATAAAATAATTCCAGTAGAGGACGGCGTGGCTGCTCCTGCTGCTGCTGCCTGTTGGGCTATTAGTATACTCCAGGGCTGTTACGGATCCCACAACAGAGCACCATGGTGAAGATCATCTCAAAGATCTGAATGTGAAAGAGGGAAGAACAGATTCATTTAATAAGCCTGTTTTCCAGTACCTCCAACGTTATCACAGCTGATAAAAGCAGCAATTTATACAACTGCTGGCATTACTGTGTCTGCATTTCCCGTCTAATACTCACCATGATGACAGCAACGACCAAGGCAGCCAGACCAATGAGGTAGAGCTTCTCAGAGAACAGCTCGATCAGTTTGTAATGACAGCTCTGACAGGAAGAGAGAGGCAACATATGCATGCTGAATACACCGCTGTGAATGAGAACTTTCTGCCCTTGACTCTGGATCACTAATAATATCTAGGTGCTGTAAATCTGTTCATTCGGACCACAGCTATCTGAATAATTAGTTAAATCTTTTCTGATAGCAATGTAAATACTAACAGGTATAAGAGGATAAAAGTCGTTATCACCAGTATTGCTAAGGTTAGTAATTTACTAAAAATGAAGAGGTTGAGAACTGTTTGAAGCTTTTCGATTATGGTTAACAACGTGCATATCCTTTTGGGTGTGTGATGTGAGAAAACAGGGCATTTTAAGTACTCCAGGGCACTTGGAAAATGTCTTTATTCTCACGGCATGATCATATTTAAGCTAAAAAACTGATATTTCCTTGTTTTTCAATGCAGGTATGCTTTTTGGGATCAATTTCATGCTGAAAAATGATGCCAGTCAGGATCGTATTACAGGGTGGCTCAAAATCTGACAGAGGACAATGTACTTTTCTGACCTTCGCCATGCATATTAATGGCAATTTCAATGAAAAGTTTCAAATATGGATTCATTACGCCATTAGACCATTAATTTTCACTCCAGTTCTTGTGTAATGTGACCTCAGCCTTTTCTCCCTGTTTCTCTTCCTTAAGAATGGCTTCTTGACAGCCAACCTTCCACTGAGACCATTTCTGATGAGGCTTCAGTGAACAATAGATGAATCAACTGAAGGACCAGATGCATCTGTCATGTCCTGTGTCAGGTCTTTGCTCTATTTTTTCCCCTCTTTCTTAAGGACACGACTTTCAGATACTGTTCATCAGCTGTAGTCTGCCACGTCTTCTTTTGTTCTCCACATGTCCTGTTTTCCCTTAACTCTTTAAGGACTCACTGCACATCATGCTGAGATATGTCATGTTTTTAACAACCACATTTCTATTGACTCACCTTGTTGGTGCAAAAACACAATTTTGTGCCTGTGCCTCTGTTATAATTGGCATTTCTGTAGATTCAACTAAAAAAATGGTAACAAATGATGTGTTTTTATGTGACGGGCTGCTAGTACACTCATATATAGACTTTGTTCTTGTTTAATATGCTTAAATGCTGCAAGTGATGAAACCAAACCAAAATTGCAACTTCGTAATACCCCAAATTTATATTTTCCAAGTTTCTAATTGTTGTTGTTG
The DNA here is from genome assembly GCA_015106715.1 of Bujurquina vittata. Lineage (NCBI taxonomy): Eukaryota > Metazoa > Chordata > Actinopteri > Cichliformes > Cichlidae > Bujurquina > Bujurquina vittata. The sequence continues at coordinate 63,775 of VUQK01014831.1, forward strand.
TTAAGTAGGATTTGTGTATACCTGAGGTCTCAACCGCAAATCTTCTTCAGACTTTGTAGGGCACAAGGTGCCTGCCACTTGTTTAAAGAGAGGCGTGTCATCTCCTTTACCACAGCAGTCGAGCTGAACAAGAAACCAAATGCACGTGAGGTGAGCAGTATTTCTGTGTCTTATCATTTCAAAACAAGACAGCAGGGCCAAGTAAAGTGAAGACTTTCCATCATTTCTTACCGTCTTGTGGAAAACTTCCAACACCTTAATGGCACTGTCTTTACTGGGAGATCCAGACACATCCACAGCCTTGATGTATGCAGAGTCGTAGAAATTGATCAGCTCTTTGGAGATCTGTGAGTAATCGAGACGGGGCGGGTTGTTTAAAATACACAACAACAAACAGAGAAAATTCCCTGCAGGAGCAGAGAAGGAACATCAATGCAAACATCAAACGAGCCGTGTGTGTGTGTGTGTGCGTGTGTGTGTGTGTGTCATACATACAGTGTCCCTGTTCATGAAACCCCAGATTGCTGCAGCCACTTCACAGGCAAACAGGATCACCAAAAAGAAGAAGAACTACAAAAAAAAAATATTTTAACTTCAATGAGTCCTTAAGATTCAAAGGGAAAACTCTATTTGGAAAAGGTGTTACTTCTGGATAAAATGTTACACTCACTGTGCCCAGCAGACATTGTGATTCCTGAATGGCACCATAACATCCAAGAAAGCCCACAAGCATCATAACAGCTCCCACAGCTATCAGTATGTACACACCTGTAAACATGCACCGAGTAAGAAACTGTCCATCAACGGCTTAAAGAAATGTGGTTCATCGCAGCGACAGTGTTCCTCCAACACCACTAGGGGGCAGCAACGTTAAACTTGTAATTCCCACTGCTCACCAACATTTATCACTCATTGTTTGGGAATGTTTCCTGATGTTTCTGCTGATTTCTCTATCGGATGACAATGCTGACATACTGAAGGTAAACAGCCTCTCGATCCTGACTGAGCGAGTCAGGGCTGACTTTGTGCATCTGTCAGGGGGGGAAATTCCCTCGAGATGCCCTCACAGAGGGCCAAGAAACCCCCAACAAACCCGCTCTGCACTGACCTCTGACCTGGAGCATTATCCTTCCCCAGGAAGCAGAGACATAGTTTGAATACAAGGAAAGTGACACCCACACACACATATGTACACACGCATTTTTGTGCAATTAAACTGACATAAAAAGTCCAAAACTTTTACACAGCCTTCAATTGAGCTTTCATTTAGTGTTTTTTTCTAAATGTGCACACTTCTGTTTACACTCTATGTAAATGTTTATTTTTTTCTGTAAATAGAAGATTACAACAGAGTGTCACGGAGGCACTCCACACTAGCAGAACGTCAATGGATGGTAATGACGCTCCAGTTACTGCAGAGGGCTGGGTTGTTTTTCTGCAGCTTAAAGGAAAACGCAGTGTGGGGGCAAAAATCTGTTTTATCTGTGCATTCCAACCATTACATTAAAATTAAGATTACTCGGCTTGCAACAAAGTCTCCTTCAGAATTATTGTATCCTGTATTCTCGTATAATCACCAATGCTTCACTTATTTGTGATAACATGAAATAGTAATTGAATGTTTTAGTTGGCTCACATGGAGAAAAGGTAAAATTCATTTGTAAGCAAGATATTGTCAGATATTAAACCATTCATCCATTTTCATCCACTTATCCTATTGAGGGAGCCCATTCCAGCTGTCATGGAGAACCATTCGTGTCTACAGCCAATTTAGATTAGCCGATTAACCTAACGCGCATGTGTTTGGACTATAGGAGGAAGCTGGAGAGCACACACAGACATGACAAGGAAATGCAGAATGGCCCCAGCCTGGTTTCAGTCCCACAACTTTTTTGCTGTGAGGTGACGGTGCTACAACCACACCGCCGTGATGGCAGATATTAAACGAGTAGTTCTCAAAGTTTTTGAATTGTGACACCTTACTGAAAGGTTAGTTGGGGTACTCTATCATATTTCCAATGTAAGTTGCTGGTAGTTGCTCTCATATGGTTTCATTTTGCACATTTTTAAGACCACGAGAGGTCAAACGAGAGAAGAGAGAATCAGAATATGAAAATGTGTCACAGCTTTTTCTACTCTTCACAAACTGCAGAGGGCAGCTCATTAGTTAGAACTGCTGGACTAAACTAACAGTATGCAGTGTGCTGCTACTTTTACAGAGGATGTGAAGAGGTCTTCTGGCTGTGCTTTTAGTATAAAGCGGTTTGGGGACAGTCTGTTTCTGGGTTTTCTATTCTTACATGCATGCAAACAAAGCGCAATGATCCTGTAATGTGGCCTGACAGAGCAGTCTAAAAGGGGACAGACAGTAAGTAACTCTGATTCTGTTGCATCTGCAGGTCTCCAACACCTCAAACTGTACCTCATTTATCACGCACAACTATTTCCCATCCTTAGATCTACATTCTCTCTGTGTCAACTCACCACCCCTCCTTTTCGGCCTCCTTTGTCATGCTGAGAAACGGCTACCAGGGGCAGTAACCCGGCAATGCGGCAAAGCAGACATTATTTCCACTGCCTTCCATTACTATGACAACACCTTTTGAAGCTCGAAGGCTATTGAGACTTTAAGGGAGACAAGCGTTTTTATACCCCCAGGGAAGTTCATTTATTTCTTGTCTCTGAGTGTAGTCTCCAGAAGAAGGGGGGGGGGGCAAATGTCAGCTAAAATCCCTACTGGCACTTCTCATCCAGTATTTAAAAAGAGAAAAGTCAGGTGTTGTTGGAGCAAGACAACAGAGATGGACCCAGTCACGCTGTATGTCAGTGGATAATTGATGAGAGGATGATTAGCTGTTTAAAAAGATCCATTTATTTAGCTTTACTCCTGCAATTTCAAGGACATTGAAACAAACGGGGCACTGAATTTTTCCCTGTCCCTCTGTTACGCAATCCTGAAATTGTTCACAATGTGTAGATAATGGTTGTTTCAACGCTTTAAAAGAGCATTTTAACATTTTGGGGTGATTTTCTTATTTTCATTTTTCTGAGGATTCACTTTCATGATTGACTTATGAAAGTGAAGCTGGGGCTGGGAGACAGATTGTAATCAAACCCAACAACCAGGGGCTTTAAATCTCAGAGATTATCCTGTGATGTGATCCAGTTTGTTTAACTGTTAACTGTAAAAACTGTTTGTGAGCTTTATAGGTGAAGGATGACGACAAAAGACTGGTTTGAAATGTTGATAGATTTTGCAGCTGTGTAAGCTGTTTCCCCCTCTTTTCATTCCTGGCTGTGATCTTATCTTTACATACAGACACATGAGATAGGGATTAATCTTATCTACCTGTAGGAGAGAACATCCCTAAGCATGTTTTGTAGAAATGTACAGTATGAGGAGTCGTAACACTACCCAGACCAGTCTACCGTCAGCTGCCACCAATAAGTTCAAGCTCTGGTGAAGAAGTAGGAGCATGTGTATTTTCAGTCTTACATAAATACCACTTTGGTGTGCCAGCACGCTAAAAACATCCATTCCAAACTCTAATTTGAGGGATAATGTGCAGATGTACAAGGTTTTTTTGAATTATGTAAGGGCGTATGTCTAAGGGAAGGGGGGGAAAAAAGAAACAGTCTCTTGATCTTGCTTGGGTGGGCCCCTCTTGCTGCCCTGCCTTTAAAATCACAAGTGTGTCTCGCCTCTATAAAAAGCAGGGGCTCGCCTTCGCTCTGTATACTTACAGAGGAGTAAGTATGGGACAGCAGCAGGAGCCCAAATGTAAATTAATGGGCTCACTAGAGTTCACCACCACAACAAACCAAGATCACGGACCGTTGAAATGCTTAAATCATATCATGTATTGTGGGTTTTATGGCCAAGCTGAGGACTTCTGAGGGCAGTGAAGGAGACATGCTTACAACTTATGACCTTAGTTCATGCAGTGGGCACGACATGAGACGGAAGGTTCAGTGATACGGTTTAAAAAATGCAAAAATGAGACCAAGCTGCGGTTCATTAGTGCAAAACTCCTGAATTTTCCCGAGGATCAGATACTTTGAAGTGTGAATGACAGAAGGCACATGATCGCTTCAGTTGTGCTCATAGACCACTTTCTCAAAGCCAACACATGTTTAAACATCTGTCTGAAGCATCTGGCCTCTTGCCTGAAAGAACCTCGCTGCTGGGACTTTTTTTTTTTTCATAAACTGATTCAGAGAAAATCTCCTGCCTACCGAATGTGCTCGTAAGAGACAGGACAGCTGAGTAAAAAACTGAGGTGTAGCTGCCGGCTGCCCTGCTTTTAAGCGGTTGTCACGGATTTACGCAGGTCCTGTTTCCTGGTCTTGTTAAAGGTCACGCCTACTATTTCCTATTTTCGTGGATGTCACTCACAGCTGAGGATGAAACACATGAGTTAAACTGTCCCATTCTGTTCATTCTATCGCGTTAAGAATGAAAACTGAGGACAGAAACACCAAGAAGTGAGAGAGAAAGAGCTCACATTTTCTCACAGTTTACATTTTCCTTTGGGATGCCACATGATGACTAAACGCCCTACAGGAAGTGGCTAAATGAACAACAAATTTAGAGTAAAGTAGTCTCAAAATAGAAACTTATTTTGTAATGACGCCGAGACTCTGAATGAGAGGATGTTGACATTTATGGCGTGAGTTATGCTGTAAGAATCTGTGGATGCCAAAATGAGGCTACTTCACTCGGTGAATATTTAGCTTTGGAGCATAAAAATATTAACAGCTAAAAACAGCTAAAACTGGTCCAGGAACAATTTACTTCTGTTAAAAAGGTTTTTTTTAAGACCTACTGAAAACAGTGATTTTCATGAGCTCTGTGTGGAGGTCAGGGTGGGTGCATGGCCCACTTCCCAAGCTGAAAAAAACAAACCTCAAGCCCCACCCTCTGCCCAACATTTTATTTTTTTTTTTAATCAGACCTTAACACACCTTACAGCTCCATGCCCCAATAATAGGGCCCACACACAGTCTGACAACACAGCCCTGAATGTATACTCACTGATGTAGAAGGTGCCCGGAGCCTGGTGATCTTCAAACTGAAGAATGAGGAGATTGCTGGTTTGACTGTCATGGCGTAGCCACAGAGCCACTCCTAAGATCACACCTCCAGCCAGCTGTCCCAGAGAGAAAAAAGGATTCATTATTCTCATATTTTGGTCACTTTGATGAATCCTAAAGGTTGGTCAGATCCACTTACTGTATGTGTCTGAAATGCAAGAAAACAAAGTGTTGCCTGAATATTAAAATGATCCTGTAGCTATTAATTTTTTAAAAAAGGCTCATCGGTGTGTTTCTCATGTGAGAGCACCATGACATCTAAGACAACGTGAAACCCGACTTTGTTGAGATCACATCTGTGCCAAAGCCTTTCTGCTAATGTCACTTTCTCTGTGTGTCTCCAGCAGTGACCTGACCCTTGTCATTTCACAGAAGAAAGGCCACCCTGACACCTCAGAAATGCCCTGGCAGCATTTTTTAAAGTCACCTCAAGTATTTTGCTATTCAATTTTAGCTCCCTGATCTCTCATCTAAATTCTTTAATGTGATAAAGCAAAAATATATCCTGGCAGGTGTAACCATATAACAGCTAAAAATGCATGCAGCGCCCCTCCTTATTCACATGCCCATGTTTATATCGGCACATTTTTTTCCCCTTTGCCACCACTTCACTCCATTGTTCTGCAAAAAACAGGAAACTGAATCCTTGGCGTGAAAAATAGCAGAATGAGGAAGAAGGGGCTCAGAGTTTTGACAATGACAGGCGAAGCAGCAAAGCCAACAAAGGAAACACTCAAGTGTAGCATGTTCAGGATGTGGGGATTCTGACGTCTTAAAAAAAACTTCTCTGAACAGGCAAACGTAAAGCCACTTCTGTAGGACATGAGGCTGTTTAACTACTTTCACTTTTCACTTATTAGTGAGGCAACTTTTCAGGCAAAGCACAGTTACTGCAATGATAAACCTGAAGTAGAGTTGATGAGAGACAGGCAGAGGCTGGGGGAAAAATACAATCCCAGTGAGAAGACAGAGGAGGTCCAGCCCGGCTGAAGGGCTTCTACCTCCCGGCTCCTTCAGTCACTTTGTACTGCTGCTCAGTCAGGCTGAAAATAACTGTGGATGAAGGGCCAAAGCATTTCAGCTCCTGTCAAACCAAGATTATGTGTCTGTATGAACGGATGCTGCCCTTACTCAGTTTTTTTTAAATTATTAATCTCAGCCCTGAGCTTCACAGATCTGTAAAAATGCAATTGTTAAATCAATTAAACAGCAGGATAAACATTTTTTTTAAAGCAAAGGAAATCTGCGTTACTCAATTAAGTTCAGAATTAACTTTAGGGGAAAAAAACATGGTCGACTCACCCAGAAAATAAAATTAAAGAAGAATAACATATATTTAATGCATTTCGTACAGCCCGTAACAGCCATCTTTCCAGGTCGTGTCAGCTCGTCTTTACGCCCAAATCAATTTGTGTGAGGAGTCTACTTCCCGGATCACACAGTCACGGCCAGGGGACTCCGTTTATTCGGGCCAGCTGGGGTGTAAGGCGTATACTGCAAACTCCTCCTTTATAATCAAGAGTGAAAACCGAGACGGGAGAACTGCCCACCAAGTGAAGCGGACAGGAGGAGGCTGAGGGAACAACAAGCTCCCCATCTGCCTGAGCGAGCAAGCTTGAAAATGTATTTTTGAATTGATAAAATGAGGAGCGGCTGGCATGCAAGCTTTGGGTACATTTAGAAAGAAAGAAAGAAAGACAGAAAGAAAGAAAGAAAGAAAGAAAGAAAGAAAGAAAGAAAGAAAGAAAGAAAGAAAGAAAGAAAGAAAGAAAGAAAGAAAGAAAGAACAACTTTCCTAGCAGCGTTAAAAAATGAAAAGCTTCACATTCACATCCTAAGTATGAGGTTTCATGATTTAAAAAACAGCGCAAAGCTATTTAATTGCAGCTTAAAAATGGTTTACGGAGCAATTTTAATTGTTTAATGTGCGAGCACAAAACTTATTTTGCTGTGAGCAATCGCGCCCCCTGCTGGCACATATAACGCAGGTCCTCATTGGCTAATTATTTCCCAGCGCGAGCGCGCTGAGCGGCGCGCAGAGTTGCGCAAATCTTGAATTCTCTCCGCTCTTTGCGTTCATGTCTCCGCTCTCAGTCGAGTGTCGCACTGGTCTGAAATTCACAGTCTGAACTCTCTTACAAATCAGGAACCTTCATTGTGCTCGATTCGTGTTTCTGATGCAGATCTGCGCGTTCATGGCTTCAGGGTCACACCTTCTCCAGCCAGCTGTGCGCGAAGACGATGAGCTCCTTCCCCAGCATCCCGACTGTTAGAGCCGCTCAAGCAGCATTTCTCCTCCGAGCGACAGCGTTAAGCGAGGAGGACAAGAAAAACTGAGCAACCATGATCGTTTCAGCATCCTTAAACGGGGGGCTTGACAGCGTGCTTTAATAAACGCAGGGCTCTCCACTGGGCATGCTCCATCTGAGCTGAGAGAAGCGCTGGCATCGGTGAGAATAACGGGCAGTTTGGGCGTTTTTTTCTTTCTTTCTTTCATTTTTTGGAGGAGGAGGTTTGTCGCCCTCTCATCTTTGATTTTCTTTATAAGCAGCACAGAGAAAAGGATCTCCCTCCTAGATAGGGATGAGTTCTTCTCAGCAGTGCATCAATGGTGGAGTCTGTGAGCAGGGCAACATCTCAGTGCTGAGACAAAGACCTGCTGCTTAGCCGCGGCGCGTCGTTAAATTGAGGAAGGGAGCGGGAGTGTGAAGGAGGTGAGTCTGTAGGCTGAGCAGCGCCGAGCCTCCATCAGGAGCTGCCTGACCACCACCACCACCACCACCGCAGTCACCTTGCTGTGAAAGTCATAAACCTTCTCAGGGCTGATCTGATCAATTGTCGCAACCTGGTGAGTCTAAAGAGCTGGCGGGGTTGGGAAATTTGTCTCGACATCTTGGATATACCGACGATGTGACGTCCATTCCTAATGCGATGCTATTGGCTGCATTGGTTTTGGATTTCGATTCTGTACCTTCCAGCGAGTCTGGCAGCTGTGAGCGTTTCTCATCCTCCGGTTGAATGACGGGTGCTTTTCAGAAAATTCAGGGTTTAGAGGGGATGTAGTGTCAGACAGCTCCGATTTCTTTCACAGCTGGTGAGAAAGGACTGGTTGCTTTGCGCGCTGCTTTCCTTATGTAATTGTTTCCGTCGCTCTGATCACTTCTGTGCACGGTTGCACTGTGCGCCTAGACTTACCTTTGCGATGAAGGGAACTTATTGGAGAAATGCCTAAGGGACGCAATGGGCCTGAGCGACGACAAGGATCGCATTGTGATAAACGTGGGAGGGATCAGACATCAGACATACCGCAGCACCCTGCGCACTCTACCTGGCACTCGCTTGTCCTGGCTGGCTGAGCCTGATGCACCCAACCACTTTGACTATGATGCCAAGATTGAGGAATTTTTCTTCGACCGCCACCCTGGCGTTTTTGCACATATCCTTAATTACTACAGGACAGGTAAACTGCACTGCCCGGCTGATGTCTGCGGGCCGCTCTATGAGGAGGAACTGGCCTTCTGGGGAATTGATGAAACAGACGTGGAGCCATGCTGCTGGATGACCTATCGCCAGCACCGGGAGGCAGAGGAGGCCCTTGATAGTTTCAGCGGGGGGGGCCTGTTAGACCTGGGGAGCGATGATCCGGAGCCAGAGCCGGAGCATGCTGAGGATGATGTGGACGAAATGACAAGAAGGCTGGCTCAGGGAGACTCTCCTGATACCAGGAACGGAAGCCTGTGGAGCCGGTGGCAGAAACGGGTTTGGGCTCTGTTTGAGGACCCTTACTCCTCTAAATATGCAAGGGTGAGTCGCTTGAAGAATGTTGTTGTGTCGTTGTTGTTTCTATGGTGAACTGGAGTAGATATAAAGCCAGAAAAATACATTAATTGGGGGGTGTAACAGATAATGATGCATTAACAGGAATAAATTTGTGAATGGGTCTTCCTCTGCTCCTTGACAGTGAAATAAAAGTGAGTGCGTCTGAGGGGTTTGTAGAAAGGCTTTTGATGACCTTGAAATTGGTCTCCTGGGGGTCTCCACAGCAGGTCGATGACCATGCACAAGGAAGAAAGAGGAGGGGCGCGGGAAAATGAATAATCTGAAAAAGAATTAAAACAACTGAATAAAAAGCATTACTCCTCTATCCTGCTGGAAAAAAATAAGGAAACTAATTTTGAATCTCAGGTCTTTGAGCTGATATTTCCACAATACAGGGATCCCTGGGCAGCCTGGCTGTTTGGTTAAACAGGTCAGCTACACATTAGGAAACTGGATCTTTGGCACCACCACATTTTTTTGTGGCAGACCTCCAGACCAAATTAGGTTGCTGTTAGAGGTGACACTTTTAGTCTTTATCATGGGCACTTTCCCATCAGCTTGTAATGCCTTCCGTTGGTGACAATGAAATGACTTTATGCCTTTTTATTTATTTATTTTGACCACGTGTCCCTACAAATACTGCTGTGCTGCATGCTGCTTTAACAGCTGTTGTTGTGGCTGTAGTAATTAGTTATCAGGCCCCAATCCAGGCAGAGTAAACTGTATTGACTTGTTTTCACTCGCCCAGAAAGAATTATGGAAAGCAGTGCAAAAGTGTACCCCCCCCCCCCCCCCACCCCCCCCACACCACCACACACCAACACCCCCCCCCACCCCCC
>VUQK01014831.1:73546-85551 GCA_015106715.1 Bujurquina vittata
GTAGTAATTAGTTATCAGGCCCCAATCCAGGCAGAGTAAACTGTATTGACTTGTTTTCACTCGCCCAGAAAGAATTATGGAAAGCAGTGCAAAAGTGTACCCCCGCACCACCACCACCACACACACACACACTTCCAAATTTTAATTTCTTCATACAGGAAAGATCCCCCCAGCAGAAGCGCAACTGTGTCCTACATTTAACAACAAGCATGACAAAAGCAGAGCGAGGACTGACTGAGCTCCACAAAGACAGGCAAGAAGATTAATTAGAAGTGAGCCTCAGAGTTAATTACAGACTCTATTCACAGTAGATACATCAGTGGAAAACCCTTGCCACTGCGTATCACAGTAGGCCTGTGGTTTGCCAGCAACAGTGAGAATTAGCCAATAAGGAGCAAACAATCGTCACTTGTCACCCGCCCTCCAGGCCACACTGTTCCTAACTGTCACGCAGACACATAATTTAGGTGGCAGTCTGATGAGATGCAGTGTTTGTTTAACAGTTAGGATTTTCAGAGGGCTGAGCAAGCCTGTTTGTTAGGAGGCAGCAGCGGCCGACCTCGAAGTAGCTAAAAAGAATGAGGCTTTATCGCGCTGGAGTTTGTATGATAGTGGCAGTAGTGTTGATGTTTGTGCTCTGTCTTGAGCCTCAGTAAGGGCTGTTTTCATTACTGCTATTGTTTTCTGGGACAAAATGGTGAAAAAAGGGATTAGCGCAACTTCCAAGAATTTAAATCACAACAATATTCAGATTACAGTAACAGAAGACTAAGAACGCCAGTAAAGCCAGTAGGTGATGATTATGACTCCAATGCGTGCAGTTGGTTGAAGTCATTGTTTGCAGTGCGGTGGAGCTGGACTGCATTGCTGTCTGAGGAGTACTTGTTTTTTTGCACAGCACATTGTGTAGAGGGGGTGGACAAAACAACAATATTATGCAATTTGATAAAACACCACCAATTATTAATGCCTTGAAACTTGCCAAAAAAACTCTTACATCATATCAACAAAAGCTGAACGGTATTATCTCAACGACTGTGTGTTTATTAAAGTCATTTCATATTTTGATTGCCTGCAAATGTCAAGTGCTCCATGTTTCTTTTGAATGCGTAAATGACAAACGTTTTATACTGAATTTGAACACAGACACAGTCATATTATATAACAGTGTGTAGATCCACATTGTAAAGTGGGATGCTGCCTCTCTGAACAAAGAGGACAGCCCTGCTGACAGAAGTTGGTGTATCTGCAGTCAGCACAGCTTCCCCCTGGACCATCACACAAATATGGAAGGAAAGCAGGCATTCATAAATAGCAGTGATTTCCTCAGCACGAGGCAATGAAATGCCACTGATGAGCTATTATGATGAGGGTCTGTTTTCCATCTTCTTCTTATTATATTGTGCTGCATGCCTGTCGAAGTGGCACACTTTGAATGAAATTGACTGACAAGGACACAGCATTTCCCTCTCTCAGAGGACTTCATGCCCAGACCTGCCCTTTTCCAACTTAGTCATTCATTATTCCTCCCCGCTATTTAACAAGGCACTGCATTAGTTTGAAAGGTACTGCAGAGCCTCATTTAAGGAAAGCTTCATGCATCAGCCAACTGCTATTGATCCACCATTTGCAATTCATAGGATCATTAAGCAGACGTTCACTCTTCCTGTGCACTTTTCTGTCCACCTTTTGTCCTTCTACTGAACTCAGATTCCCATGGATGATAACAGTTGTTTCCCCCCTCTGAAACTACAGTGAGGAGCAAGAGCACTAACACATACTGTAAACCAGTACTGTCAGCGGAAGACAGCATGAGGACAGGACTGGGATCAATACTCAGGGGACAGTACTGTATCTGTTACACCCATGTAGTATGAAAGAATAACAAAACCTAAATGTGAAGAAATTTGATCATCTAATCAATACTAGAGGCTGAAGTACTTTTTTTTCCCATTAAGGGAAATTAAGGCATAAAAGTCTGTCCTCGGCTCAGAGAGGCTCTCAGCTCACTGTAATTCCCAAGAGCTGATGATCTGGACAATATGACCTTGTGTAGGGAAGACCTGCTGTGGTGGAGCAGGAAGGGAAGAGCCCCAGCTAAATTTAGTCAAGGGAGTTGACACCAGTGTACTGCCTGCTGCTGCTGTTGCTGCAGGCTCTTGATAATTATGTATGTAGTGTACCCTTGAAAATGCATTGACCTTGAGATACAGCAGATGGATGTGAAGAAAGAATAGCAAGCTTGCATTAATTGTCCCCTTTACAGTTGCTCTTCATGGTCAAGTCACAGAGCGGAGAGGAGTGCAGCTGGGGTGCCGTTGCCACTGGAAATGTCTAATAGACTGAATTGCATTGTGTCTTTCTAAGAACAGCATGTATTAGTGTGCTCATTCTCCTTTCTGTCCTTCTCTCTCTCTTCTTTCTTTTTTCTGCACCCTAAATATTTCCCACTCAGTGGGTGGCTCTGGCCTCGCTGTTCTTTATTCTGGTGTCCATCACCACCTTCTGTCTGGAGACCCACGAAGCCTTCAACCCCATCATCAACCGCACCGAATGGGTGGAGGCGGGCAATGTTACAGTGCTGAACACCTATCAGGAGACTGAAACTGCGGCCTATCTCACCTACATCGAAGGAGTTTGCGTGGTGTGGTTCACTTTTGAATTTTTAATGCGAATAACTTTCTGTCCAAATAAATTTGACTTCATTCGGAATGCCCTGAACATCATCGACTTTGTGGCCATCCTGCCCTTCTACCTGGAGGTGGGCCTCAGCGGCCTCTCCTCCAAAGCAGCGAAGGATGTGCTGGGTTTCCTGAGAGTGGTCCGCTTTGTGCGGATCCTGCGGATCTTCAAGTTAACCCGTCACTTTGTTGGGCTGAGGGTTCTGGGCCACACGTTGCGAGCCAGCACCAATGAGTTCCTGCTCCTCATCATCTTCCTCGCTCTTGGTGTCCTCATCTTTGCCACCATGATCTACTACGCTGAACGGATTGGAGCTAACCCCAACGACCCAAGAGCCAGCGATCACACACACTTCAAGAACATCCCGATTGGATTCTGGTGGGCTGTGGTGACCATGACGACCCTCGGCTATGGCGACATGTACCCTCAGACGACCTCCGGTATGCTGGTTGGAGCCCTGTGCGCCCTGGCTGGTGTGCTGACCATCGCCATGCCCGTCCCTGTGATTGTCAACAATTTTGGAATGTATTACTCTCTGGCGATGGCAAAACAGAAACTACCAAAGAAAAAAAATAGGCATATCCCTCGGGCACCACAACCAGGTTCTCCTAACTTCTGTAAGACGAGCGTCACCTCCCAGCATCAGAGCCCCGTTGCGCATGACGATGTTTTCGAGATAAAGTTTCAAGGTAAGAAACAAACATGACACATTTTCTGATAAATTAGTTGTCTCATTCCTTCTCTGTCCTGGAGCTGTCATATCACTATTGTGCTGTTTCACTGTTTGTCTGTTCCCACACTTCAATAGGCTGATGATTCAGGCACGAGATTAAACAAACGAGTTTCCCGCTCAAAACAATCAATAAAATATGTAATGAAAAGCATATTTGACTGGATAGGAGAATAGAGAGATTCAGGCAGACTGTGAGTAATCTTGCTATTGATTTTGCACTTCTTAATGCAGTGATTCACTCCTCTTCTCTCTTAAGACTAACTGGGGTATGTATTTGTAAGATTAAGAACAATGTAAGTAGATGCTGGAGTCATTTGATGCCTCCTTGGTGTCGTTACTGCAAAGATATGTTGACCTTTGATTCAGTTTGTACTCATAAACCTCTAAGCTTCAATATCAAAGCTTCAAACAGAGCTTCCGCAAAGGAGTGGAAGGTAAACAGCACTTATACAGGCAGTATTATTGAACGAGATATCCCGATGCAAATTAAGGTAGCGGAACATAAAAAACAAATATATATTCAAATATGTAGTACTTGAATTAAATAAACAGCATGCACATAAAATCAGATTTTGTTTGTTTTGTTGTTTTGTTGTTGTTGTTTTTTTCTTTTAAGATTCTAAACTGAACGGTGAGGCAGCTAACGCAGCTCTGGCCAATGAAGATTGCCCTCATATAGACCAGGCCATATCCCCGGAGGAAATCTTCAGCCCCAGCGAGAGAGAGCGGCCCTGCTTCCTGGTCACCACTACTACTGAACGCCCCAACCACACAGGGGGCAGAGTAAGGAGGGGTACGTACAGTAACAGCCAATCACAGGCCCCCCTGAGACACTGACACCCTGTAGACCATAGGCAGGACAGCTCCTTTTTTTGCCTCTTTGCTGAGAGTTACACCTCAGTTTTTCCACAGGCACTCACACTCAAACACACATGCACACACACACACATGCACACACACACACACACACACACACACACACACATAGAAACCTTTTATTACAGCTTTCATACACTTTCACAGCAGCTGCTTCTCCTCACTCATCCTGCTGGGATTTGTATATATTCCAATTCACTAAAACATGTTAAGCACAATCACCACAGAGTAATTGTTCAACATCTACATAATATATTTTTTGATACGTGCATAATGTAACACCCCTATTTATTTACAAGTAAGAAAACTATTTTCAAGATTTATATGATCTAGAATGTGCTGTCTTATCTACCTAAGAAAGTATTTACGTGTCACGCGTGTACCATGTATGTATATGTGTTTTAACGATAAATACCATGCGGAATCCTGACTTATGAGAACATTGCTCTTGACCATAACGGTGCATGAAGTGTCTTGCTGATGGGTGCTATCAGTATGGTGAAGGAGCACAACACAAATGGATGATGGCTAATGTAAGATATTATTAGTAAGATTATACACCAAATTTAAATTGACAGATTTCTACACTTTAATAATGGAAGTAACTCCTTTTATTATTTTATATTAATGATATATCAAAACATTCCTCTAAGAAAGTCCTGTAAGTCGCCAGCTGTGCGCGGCAAAGGGCATACAGTATGATATTCTACCTGTAGCTGAAAATACATTCCCTGCCTAAGGTGCCTACCTTTCAGAATTTTTTACAGTGTTATACTCCAAACCATTCCAGTACCACCCGGTGCATGCTGTTGTACTCCTACTGCATCAATGCATGGAGAATAATAATTTGTCTCATGTCTGTGTTGACCTGTTTCTTTGGAGACAAAAACAAGAAAGCAACAGGTGTAGTATAACCAGTGAGGAACACCAAAACACTTTGTCATGGATTCAGTGCTGCAGTGTACTCAGAACGTTCTCTGTTTTTCAACTGAAGGTTATGAAAAGCCTTGGAGCCTTAACAGCATGTCTGGCATGAGCGGGGATGCCTCTGGAGTGTCCTCAGTGTCCGCCCTGCCCTGCAGCCCACCCTGTCTAATGCAGCACTCACATTCTCCCATCCCATCCATTATGTAGCATGGTTGAGTAGCAGATACAATGCCATTGGAAGGCCAGTCCACACTTCTTATATTTCCTGTCAGATTTTGCTTTCACACTTGCCTTCACACCTGCTTTTGTTTCATTTTTATTTTTGTTTATTTTTCTGGAAAATTGTATCTTAACTGTGCTTATACTCAAGCTTCCCAAGTGTTCTCCTTGGGTGTGTCATCATATCCTAGACTAGAAAACATTGGCACATGCCACTCTGCATGGGTCACCTCAGTTCCAGACAAAGCACTGTTCTACTTCTTACCACAGGCTAACCACACTCTTTTCCTTGTGTTTACATCATTGCCTGTTGCTCTGTTGCTTTTGATCTCTCATTCTCTTCTGCCAATAACTTATCTCATTTGCTTTTTACTATTTTGTGAAATAAATTTTCATAAGATGTAACCCCTGCCGATAATATGCTGGACATTAATAATACAAGGCTTTTAAAACATATCCAAAAGCTGTTAAGGGAACTTCTCTTAAGTGCTTTGTACGTTGCAAAGTAGAGACGTTACTCTGAAAGTGCAGTCCAGACAATGTTACCCGAGTGGCCATTAGGGAAAAAAAAAATTGAACACGATGTTCATGATGTCCAATGCAATATGGAGATGATGACAATTCCTATGATACCAGTGATGAATACATCTAATGTCAACAGAACTAAAACTGTTTGTTCATTTGCATGAACTGCATGAGAAATTATGTTCAACAAGAAGCTAACTGTATCGCAATTACGTGTAAGGAAAAAAAAAAGAAGACATTTTTCTTTCAAAAGCTTCTTAAGCTTTGTCATTTTTATGCATTTTGAAACAGCTTTACAAGAGACTCAGTCATAGCAGAGATTTTTATGTAGCCACCATTCTTTGCCTTTCCCCAAATTCATATATTTATTTTCTTGTATTTATTTGACTGGGGCCTCCAACAACAACAACAAAAAAAAGTAGTGTGATTTAACTTGAACAATCTGTCATAAAGCCAACTAATGCTGTTATGAGCATAAATAGTTTTTATACAAATATATTTGCTGGTAGTTATGAGTTTTTAAACAGTTTCAAGAGACTGCAGCAACTTCTATTACTGCTGTGCTGCTAAAATTAAGGCAGGACTCATGAATTATGAAACAACGGTGCCTTCATATGTGGCGAGGCAAAGTAAAAGCGAGTAATAAATTGACTTGATATTACATAAGTGCTGCCAGTGTAGCATCCTTACACATTATTCCATGCTCATAACAGTGTAACAAAAGCTTTATTTATATATAAGGTGAGCCTTGAACCTTTTGCACCACCCTCGTTCCCTTAATCACAGTAAAAAAAAAAAGCCCTCTTGGTTATTCCACTGAATACATACTAGGATTGAACCCTCAGGGGGACATATAGCACCAAGCAAAAAAAAACAAACAAACAAACAAACAAACAAAACCTTAATAGTCCCCATGTCTTTTGTATAACAAAGCACAAAATATTATTAAAGGGGAGCAGGCAATTCTACAGAGCCAAAATATATTGAGTTATGATCAGTCAGAGATGTCACAGTGACTCCTGCAGTATGTATGTTTATTGATTTAAAACATCAATACTGTTACTGTTACATGTATTGATACTGTCCCAATAATTATGCACAAGTTTTTCAGGGCACTTTAACAAATTATTATTATTTTTTGACCAATCAGAAATGTTCATTTCTAGAAGAAGATACAGTAATTATAGCAACTAATCTAAGTTTTGTTTTTATTCTGAATGAGCAGAGTTTTTCATTTTCAGTCATGTCTCTTGTGGTAATTAATGGATGTTATATATTTAAAAAAAATTGTTCAGATTTGATGTGAAAAGATGCAGGTGAATTATATGCTCATGCAATTCAAGTGGGAGTGGGGGTGGGGGTGGGAATTTAAAAAAAAAGTACAGTACGACATAGTATGGGCTGTGGGTTTACTTGCAGAAAGGTAAATGCATGTATTTTACATTTATGCAAAAGAAAAGTATTCAAATAAAAATATGTAAATATAAGTCCTTGCATGAAATAAATTTTATACACAATGAGCGTTTAGACTCCGTTTTTATTCAACAGCACACGCATACATACATCTTTCCTTTCCCACTAGCGTGCGGCTAGTGTTTTTCCAGCTGCTGTTTGACCCTCTGTGTACCTCTGTGCGGGTCAAAGAGAGCATTTAAAAAAAATAATGAGGTGACTGTGAGAGCATGATGCAAAGTATACAAACGCATGACAATGACTGAAATACTATACATCAATCTGTAAAACGCAGCATGATTGGGCATGTTTATTAACCGACTCAGAGTCCAACCTCTGCACACAGACAGTCCATTGGTGTCTGACGCCTTTCGCTAAGCATGGGACAAACATGGTAAACCCATGTTTACCATGAGGAACTAACGGAGCACATTTTCTTTACTCTCCAAGCCAGCATCATTTCACCTCTCCCTGCACCTGCAGAGGTAGTCATCATCGCCATCATTTCCACCATTATACATAATTTGTGTAATAATTTATTTTTGTTATTGTTTTTGTTTTATATGTTTATAGAGACCCAACGACAGCACCGGAGCAGACAACCAACAGAGTCAGTTTGTGTTATGAACCATGGTGTACCAACCACTATGTGTATGACCCATAATGGCCCATCACCCACCTGATAGTGCTGTAGCATTGTTGTGTGTATTAGTATTTTTAAATGGGTGTGACAGTGACAACCTGTACATCACAAACTCAGCATAGATGTAGCACAGAGGAAGTTTTGTTGTCAAGCCTTATGTAGCTCAGTATCTGTGACTGGTTAATGTGTTGTAATTTGTGTGCCTATTTTTGGTGTGTGCCAGTGCTGTAAATAACGCTTTTTGTGTGCTGAAGTTGTGTGTACCAATGTGATCATCAAATATTTGTGTGCTTCTTCTGTCCAAAAGAGGAAAAAAAAAATGTTGCTCCAATTTTAATCGCAAACCCCTTCAGCAAAAAAGTCTGTCACTTGTCATGTCAGCCAGACAGCAAACAGTTAAAAACAAGTCATTAACTTTGCACTGTCATGGTCACATCTTTGTAGACTTTTGCACTGTTTTGCACCAGTGAACTCTTAACATTCCTTTGATATGTTTTCAGGCATCAAAGAGATAACATCCACAAAAAAAAAAAGGCTTATGCTTTCAAAAGAACACCACTCTTACCTTGTATTAAAGAGGCATTAAAATGGCAAGTTGTGCTGTTAGAAAAAAGTGAATAATTCAGTTGGTGATGCAAATCTTATTTTTGCAAGGTAATTGGGAACAAATTACGATTCTCATTTACTATATGAGGGCATGTAGTTGTACTTTGATTAACAAAGACAACTCCTATATAAAATGCACTCTCATATCAAAACAGCCATTTAGGTAGTATTTTAATTGACAATCATGTATAATTGGATTATACCTCTTTATTTATTTTTTGGACACATGCAAATTGGTATATTGGTATGTAATACTAACTAATGCCAAATCATTATCCTCATCATACTGGACAAGTGCCTCTGTTACTTAAATTATTCTTACCATTCAGGAGTAAAGCTTAACCAACATTATGAACTAATATGCATCTTCTTTTAAATTAACCATCTGTCACCAGCACATTGAAAACCAACATCGGCTCAGTACTCAAAAAAACAGACACAACAAGCACCCCTGTACTGATCAGCTTCTAAAGGCAAGCAATGAGCATAACCTAATTAAAGACGCAGAGTACAGATCCACTGTTTGTGTGGAAAAAGTTAGTGAGAAGGGACCAACTTTTTACCAAACAACTGCAAACACACTGCCAACAACATGCTGAGACCTGCGTGCAGATCTGCCAATGGAGCTGAACACAAAAGGGAGAAGTGTGCTGGTTTAAGTTTTAAAAAATTAAAAAAGAAACTAATCTGTGCCATTAGGTGAGATTTAAGAGTGTGTGTTTTGAACACCGTGCATTTTGTGGTTAGTTATCTCAATAAGGTGTTCAGTGGTCGTTCTGATTGGTTTGTTGTTTAGGGATTTTTGTGTCTTTTTTGACCAATACATTTCAGACTTGTACAATAGTGATAAATAAAAAAGAAACACAGAAATTATCACTTTTCAGTGAGTGTTGATTTATTTTTTTTCCATAGTCCCAGTAAAAGCACTTTAATGTTTCCACATTTAATTTGCTTCAACATTTAAAGCAAAATCTTTCATATAAAAAAAGTAAGTGCAGACATCAGCTTTTCTGAGTACTTCCACTGCCTTTGACAAAGGCGCTGCCTTAAAAACTGCAGTTGGTATCCAGGTGCTGCACTGCGGAAGTCTTCGCCTAATAAATATGTAGGTTGGGTCATGTCCAGTGGATGAGTTTCTTCCAAGATTAATGAAGTATGAAAGTGGTGCAAATTAGACAAACAGAAAATCTAATATAACACAGACAGGCCAGGACATTAATAAGTGATAGATCACTGGGGAAAAAATGCTGTTGTGTATTTGAAAGTATATTAGAAGTTGACAGAAATAAGAATGAAGTGCTGTGATTGCTTCCTGACAGTCTTTCCCATCCCTCATATGATCCGTAACAGCTTTGCTCAGGAACACAAACACGTCAGGTGCACCAGCAGCTACCGGCACGACCATATATTGCAAAGCAATTGGCCCCATCATGTCCATCAAAGTGACGGCACGGCCAGAAAAATTAGGGCCACATGAAACATAGCGCACCCAACCAAGAGTATTTATGACAACTGCAGTTTAAAGTGTGACCTCCTTCAAGTACCTCAGGTAGCCTTTTAAAATGTGAAAATTGCTGTTGAGTCAAGGGCACTTAAAAATGATCGCACGTGGGCTTTACAGAGCACCGATAAACCACTAAAACAGAAAAGTGTTAACTCCCCGAAGCATTCTCTTTTTATAGCCTCTGATTGTCATGCAGAATAAATGTCCCTGCTCCACCGCTACTCAAGCAGTGCAGAATTCTGTCTTGAGCCAGTCGTCGCAGCACACAGCGCCATGGAGTGTCCGGCCCCGCAGCCAATGAGAAGAGGTCTTAGACCAGGAACAAGTTGTGGATGAAAGACGTTGGCCTGCAAACCATCTCCGCACATTCCATGTTCATTCCAGCCCCATGAGAGGAGACTCCCCCCTGCAAAGGACAAGGGTTATGGGTCAGTGTAGCTGACAGGAGAAAGTAGTGGCTGCAGCATAGTGTGTTCAACGTAGGCTAAAATCATCAACCTGGACTAAAAGATAAACAAACAAAAAAAACTACTGGGTGTAAAAGAAAAGACACACACACACACACACGCACACAGTTTCTCCATTCCCCAGGCTGACACTTGGTCAATAATAAAACCTCCCTGCTCTTCACAGCTGGAGAGCTCGTTAGTGGGTGTGGTCAGGTCTGCATCACTGAGGAGACACGTGCCATGGCAACACAGTTACCTAATAGGCTCCATTACTATGGCAACAGAAGCGAGCTTGCTTTCTCAAGGGTAACACATCTTCAAGCTCTCCCCATACTGCAGTTGTGTGCCTTTCGTGTCATCTTTTCATTTATTTCATCGAGTGATTGTCTTTGTCACTGTCTGCGTTTTTACCCGTCTCTGAAAATCAGCAGCGTTTGCCAGAAAGACACATATGTTTTCACCAGTTAACAGACCAAGATACCATGCCAGCAGCTTATGTCAGTGTGACAATTTGCCAGAAACGGCTTATGCATTACAAACATACATGTAGCCCCGTCTTCGAGACAGTGCTTGTATTTACAACCGGACTGACATCATCTTTGATTAAGAGTGTTCAGAAAGCATCCTATTAGTGGAATAAATGTGTTGAAACATTTGGTTCATTGGGGGAAAAAAAGAAATCCTTATTTTGGTGCTGTGCTTAATTCATGGACTCACTGACTGGAGAATAGCACATCAGTGTTTCCATGGCAACAATGATGTGTCTGCACAATATTCTTCACAACAAAAGGATAAAAATCAAGAAACACAAACCAAAGGCCATTTTCACATAAACAAACCCTGTTATTTGTTTTTAAATTTGTCAGTTTAAAATTTCACACCAAAATACCAACACCACCGTGACACAGTCTGTTGCCTTTTTGTAGCGTGACTTGCATCATTCTACAGATACAGATCTAATTTAAGGTGTTTATGCTTCTTCAATCCCATTAAGTGGAAAATGTTCACATACACCAAAATCTTTCCTCAGATTGGATGAGCTGTGGCCACAGTGTCTTTGAGCCAACTCCCACCTCTGACCACCGTCGATGATTTGCATACAACAGGAGAACTTCCTCAGGTGCTAATGGGCAAAGGATAAGCAGGCAACAGATATCATAAGCAGCATGCAATGTTCTCCGTTCCTTTCCGCCTGACCTACTTCAGCACCAGAAATAGCAGCACTCAGGTCTGTGCTTCCAATCCTGTTTTGCTATTTCATTGCTCCTGCCACCACACTTGAGACAGGAGGAGGAAAAGAGGTGAGCGTGGCAGAAGAGTGAGATGCTGGAGGTTCAGATGAGCTCTCCCTTTGCTGGTTCTGCCTTCACAGCCCATAACTGAACTTTT
>VUQK01014831.1:85571-113465 GCA_015106715.1 Bujurquina vittata
TTGCTGGTTCTGCCTTCACAGCCCATAACTGAACTTTTGCAAGAACAGAGCAGTGCTTCTTGAGGCGTCTTGTTACAATGAAAGACAATTTCCAAACTTCCAAATTAGAATCACATATCCATTATTGCTATCCGGAAAGAACTACACAAGTGAATGGCTTGGTGCTGGCAGAAACACCAGCAATGTTCAACATTTCCTCTCTAATGGAACCTTGCGCCTGCATTTCAGTGTTCATCTGTGATATTTCTATTCGTGCTGATGTAAAAAAAAAAAAAAACTGGGTCAGTGTTCAAAAATTTATGTGAAAGATTTTACTTCCAAAAACGGTTTACATGTCTAGGTGGTGAAAAGCGGGAGACGTTTGGCAAGCTTGCGAAGAATAGAAGAACATTTTATCTGATGAGGGATCACAAACAGTTGAATATGCCTATCTTTGTTAAGTTCTCTTTGAGGGATGCATGTGAGCATGCAGCGTCTATTCAGTGGTTATGCGGACAAAGAGAGATCGTTTAAACATACACTGGAAAAACTTGCCTGTAAATGGGCATGCGATTAATGCGGCTCCTTTACAGGCCTGTTCGGATAATTGCTTCTGTCAATGATATCCATCTATCCATGCCGTAATTACATCCTGATGCAAAAGCCACTAAGCAAAGAGCTGACCTCAGAAATGCTCTGCAGCTTTACAAGGATTAATTGTTAACACTGTAATGTATTAGACAGCTCCCTTACCAACTCTTTAGTAGGGGTGAGGACAGCTTAAAATAGTTTAGCCTCACCTATGTGCATTCTACATTACTTTACATAGACAGAGTAAGAGTCATGTCAGGCCAGTAGGGATGTCTCTTATTTCAGCCACAAGTACTTAAAGAAACCAGTAAGTTCAAACTTTGCTTTTAAATTTCTCATAGAAAGCTTTTTTTTCTGTGTAAATGTTAAGTGCAGCTGTGTATTATATGTATATTAAGTTAGGATAAAAATGAAGAAAATGTAAGACACACTCACCTACAATAGCAAGGTTATGTTCTGATCCACAAGAAATCTGTAGAGAAAATGATTTCAAAACACACGTTGAAAAGCAGACCTGCAGTTTCAAGACTAATGTTCAAGAATTAGAACAGCATCCTGATACTGACATTTTATTTAATCTAAACCTCCTCTAAAAATGAAATAAAGTTACAAGATAAAGTCATCCATATTTAATTTTAAAGTACAAATGTTGATAAGAGCATTAGTCATAGAATACCTCACCAGATAATGTAAATTGAAACTATAGCAGAGAACTGATTCATAACTCTTAAAAGCCACGGCCGGGGTTGCTCAGGGAGGTAATGTAGCCATTTCAGGATGGCCTTACAGTCCTGCCCTTTGTTGACCAAAACCTTTTAGAATTTAATGGCCTTTTCTCCTACTTCCCCTTTCACAACTATGACAGGAATTGAGTGGACTCATTTAAATGCTAATTGAATACCGACCAAGAGAACCAGTCTTTTCAATACCTCTTAAGATTTCTATAGGCTTCTTGCATAGGCAGTCTATAAAACTGCCTTTACAGTACTGTGCAGAAGTCTTAAATCAGTTTTTCTTCAACCATTGGCTGTTTTTTTTTTTTTAAACTAATTTTCAGTCCAGTGCATGCACCTGACCATTTTTTTAAAGCAGAGTTGCATCTACACTTAAAAAAGAGCTAAGCAAAGAACCAATTTTAAACTGGATCTTTAGCCTCTTTGTTACAAGGAGCCTGTTGCAAAAACAATTTGGTCCAATTTCTTTAGTTGATAACACAGTTGGACAGGGATAAAATAATATTTTTGCACAAACATGGTCATTCCCAAAGCGTTATTAGCTGAAAACTTATATGAGCATGATGTGCAGTGTCCGTAATATTTAGAGGAATCCATTTTTAAGGAAGGAAACAGGGTGAAAAGGCTGGAGTATGACAAATTACACAAAAGCTGGACTGACGTCATCACTATTTATGCAGGGGTTCAGGAGAGCAGAACAACAGTGAGTGTCTACAGTCATCTGTAAAACACAGTGGAGGTTCTGTCATGGTTTGGGGCTGTATTTTAGTCAGTGGTGTTGAAGATCTTGTCAAAACTGTTGGAATTATGAACGCAATAAACGTACAATCAGATTTTGATCCACAATGCAATACCGTCTGGAAAGCAACTGACTGCCATGGCTATATTTTGCAGCATGACAATGATTCAGAACAACAAAAATGTACCTGGATAGAAAAACAAACAATGGAGCATTATCAATCATGGATTGGCCTCTCAAAAGCCTGGATGTCAACATTATTGTGGGTGAGATCATCATGACAGACAACAGACCAAAAGGCAGCCAGCATCCAAAGAAGAGCTTTGAATGTCCTTCAAGAAGCCTGGAGAACTATTCCTGAAGAAATGACATGAAAGCTGCCTCAGAGAGTTGAGGCTGGGTTGAAGAATAAAGGTGGTCACACCAAATACTGACATTCACGCTCATTATAATTGTACAAACTCTGTTTTTGCCTTATTTACTTTATTTCCATGTATGTTTGCACGTTTAATAAACTGCTCTGTCTTTTTTCCATTTTTCTAGCCAAATATAAAGAAATGAAGGATGGTTCAAGACTTTTGCAATACTTATATATATATATATATCTGTGTATCTGAAAAACCATACAAGCCATTAACACAAACAGACCCACTGAGTTTGTCCCTCAGTGATGTTCACATGGCTCCTATCTGGCACCAACACCATGCCACATTCAAAGTCACTTAAATCACCTTTCTGCCCTATTCTGATGTTCAGTTTGAACTTCAACAGGTCGACCATGACTACATGCCTAAATAAACTGAGTTGGTGCCATGTGATTGGCTGTTGGCAGGTGTACCTAACAGAGTAGCTAGTGAGTGGATCTGTACAGTGCTTTAACACAATAGGGCGGGCTGAGTGATTCATATCCCACTCAGCCAATTCATTTTACCTTATACTATGCACACACAGGGTGACAAAGCTTTTACATTCAGTGTTGTTGCAGTGAGCCATGCACAGCGGCAGGATGTAAGGAACACTTGTTCTTATTTGTCCCTGACATCCACTTTATTGGCAATAACCATATTGTCACCATTTAGAATATAGGTTAACTGCTGCTACTGTGTTTATGTGAGAAGTGAAAACTGCCTACACCAATAACCACTAGTTTTTTTTCCCCTGCTGGACTATAATGCCAGTGGGAGTATGCTTTGTACGCAAGATATAATGATGCAAATCATTAAGCACCTTCTGTTCAGGGGAAACATGTTTCACCTCAGATTAAACAGTCAACAGTGACTTTGTTTATCTGTGGCTGTCTGCTGCCTCCTGCTGGACTGCCACAGACCTTTTCAAACTATCATCCACAGAACTATCTCAACAATACTAAGTCTAAGAAAAATTTAATTCTTATTGACTACAGTAAACTTGCAGGTTATGCCATCTGGAGAAGTGCTAAACACTCAGATGTCCTACCTGTGTTGCTCCCTGGAGGTCTTTAACCTCTGCAGGGAGTCCACCCTCCTGGCTGCTACCTTCTGCTGCAGGGCCAGTTGACTGCTGCTCTGTGTCCTGATTGAATAATATTTGGCGGCCCAGCTGCCCATAAATTCCTCTGCCCCATGTAAACACTCTCCCACTCTCTGAAACAGACAATTGCATTTTTCCAGTTTGGGCATCTGTCGTCTAAATCCTGTAAAAAATATTGAAAATCACAGTAAAGTACCTGTTTGAGCAACAATGTGAGTCCAGCCACTCCATGCATTTATGACTTTTTCTCTGTCCAACAGAGATCTCTTCAGAAGAGTGGGAGAAGACAGGAAGGGCTCTGTTGAGGTCAGCTGACTGTGCTTGTTACTTCCCCACAGAAACAAATCGCCATCTTCTGCACACATGACAGGGACAGCATTACTCTTCATAACAGCACAGGCAGCAGCAGAAAAGCAGAACAGTAATTGAGAGGCTCTGGTGAACTAATTACAGGACAACAGGGAGGGCAGACTTGATGTATGAACAAGAGCTTCAAGACAGTGGTAGTGCCTAGAAGTGTAAAGCAGTGCAAAATTCATAACATATCTACTTTCAGATTGCAGCATGTTGAAGCAACTCTGTACTGCCATACCTGTAAGGCACACACAGTGTGCTGCTCCTGCAGTTACCCGGTGTGATCTTCTTTGATCCAGGCCTGCAACAAGGGCATAAATATCAGTCCTATCTATAAATCACCAATGGTATAATTAATAAGCATTTTTTTCTGCTAAGTACAGTTTATGTTACCTGGTACCAAAGCAGGCACCCTAGAGGTAAGGTGTGATGGAACAGCATGTGGACTGAGTGCTCTCTTAGCATAACTGAAAAGACCAGTTCCCCACTGATAAACACAGCCCGAGCCTGAAAGCCAAACAGAATTACAGGATTTGTGGCTATACAACCAAAAGAAAAACAGGGGCAGTCAGAGCCTGCATATCTCCACTGAGGCTGAAGATCCCCTCCACACCAAGCGTTGGTTCATGAGAACATCAAGACAATGTTTCAATTTGATTTGCATTTGTGATGATATCTCATTTTCCCAGATCCAGATTTGGATTGACTCCAAAAACGTAATCCCTTCCAAGTACCAACTCTGGTGACGTTTTCATGCAAACCCTTCCTTTACTTTTTGAGAAATCTGGCAAACAAATATACCAACCTTCTTGGCAGATGTTAAAACAAATTGATTATATACATGTTGAGGACAGTTCATGGTGCTATCTTACCAGTAACAGCGAGTGAGTGCCGGAGTCCTGCTGCTACACTTACTATTGGCTCCTTCAGACTCTGATAACAAACAGCACAATAACATCTGCCTTAATTAAAGGGATTTAAATGACAGCTAAGTTAAGATAATTTGCACAAATCTAGATCACTCAAGACATATTGGATGCACATAAAAGCTTTCAAGACTGTAACATTACTACAGAAAAACTGCACTCCCATGACGTTCTCACCTCAACAACCAGAAGATCTGCAGAGTGTGTTACAGTCTGTCCAACACCCAGTTGCCCAAATGCATTGGAACCACAAGCCAATAACTGCCCACAATCTGAGAGTGTGATATAAGAAGAAAAGAAGTATGTCTTTAAATAAGGCGTACTGAAAATTTTAATCTTTGGTGGGTGGAAGATAATTCAGGTGTCTTGTTTTTTTCCCCATTCTTGCTGTTTTTCAGTTATGGTCTGCTCATGCAGTTTTATGTGGGTTGGATGTGTTAAAATGTGTTTTTTAGACAATATAGCTCCAAATTCATATCTATATAATGTTGGTTTTATAACTAAATATTATTACAGAAGTGGTCTGAGGTTTACTGTACTGTACAGTAGTTAGATTTGTTTTTTACCATTACAGACATTTTGCTTTAGTTGAAAGTCTTATGTCTGTTATATTTTTCCATACAATTTGTTTGTTCTTGCTTTCAAATTATTGTCCGTGACATTCTGAAATTAATCTTTAAAGGATAAAATATACACCACCTGCTCTATCATCCCTACCCAAGGGAAACAGTTGAGGAATATATTTCAACTGCCAATATCCTCTTAACTCTTTACCCCATAAAGACAAGACATGACAAGCTCCCTCATACCCTTAATGAAGAGTTTTATCACCACAGTATACATCAGTAAAGACGAGGTTTGATGAACCTTTGAAATAGCTTTTCCATGGATAGCTTTGGTAAGTTGCAGAGATCAACCTCACTTTTGTTCTGGAAGCAGGGCTGAAGTATGACAGAAACTGCACAGTTCAGAAAGGAGAAACAAAGCTTACTCCAAGTAAGCATCCAGGGGCAAAGAATTAAGCCAAGCACAAATAGAAATGAGCATCTCTTCCTGGTGTGAAATGGTGCTGGGTGCTCACCAGTGACAAGAAGAGTAAAATCCCAACCACAGGCAACATGTGTGACTCTCCGATTCAGGATTGGGCAGTGCTGAAGAGTTGAGATTTCTGCATTGTGCCCAAGTCCCAGCTGTCCTCTGTTATTCTGCCCACACACAAACACCTCGCCACTCTCTGTACAGCACAAAAACATAGAAAAACAAGATCAAAGATTTTACTCAGATGAACAGTAACACCTGCCCACTGACACCAAACATTTACTTAGAGAAGACTGGACCGCCGACAAGAGTGAGCTATGAAAGAGCTACAGTAATCTTTTTAATGGATATGAAATAGTATAAGCAATTTGTTCTTCTTTTTGCAGTTGGATTATAATTGTAATTTTTACATTAAACAGCCAGGAGGAGGCGCCACGTGACCACTGAAAGTCTTGCTCACGTTACTACACCAGAGCGAAAACATGATTACCAGGAGGCCTGATGTGTGTGATTAAAACAGGACGAACAGTTACCTACCGGTAATAACTACGGAGTGTCCTCCGCCGCCGCTGATGGCCCGGACTGCCCTATTTTGTATGGCAGCAATGTTAGAGAGCCGAGGCGAAGCCTGGTCCTCCACATTTCCCTGTCCCAGCTGCCCGTAACTATTGGCTCCCTGACAGAAACAGCGCAGCTCAATAACTGTATATCACAAACCAACAACTATCAGTGTTTGGGTAACCGTGAACCAGATGTTAACATCTGTTTGATGTTGCAGCACTTGTACTCACAGCTAGTTTTTTGGGACGCTAGCTTTAGCAAAAGCCCTACGTTTACGTTTCCAGATAAACTGTCCCTTTGTTGTGTTGTTGTTGTGAGTATTTAAATAAAGGAATTACACAGGCAGAAATACGTGACGTTTACAATTTAATGTCGACTATAACAAACTTACCCAAGAGTGTAAACAAAACTCCAGCCGCGAATGAGTTTCCATGGAGCAGCTGAGCCGAAGACTCCGTATGCTTTACAACACTGTCGTGAAGGTGAAGCGTATATACCTACGCCGCACTGCGCGCTGACTCGTATGTCTACGTCGCCGCCATATTGGGGGAGGCTAAAGCGGCCTACATAACATGAGAGAGATGCTGCACTCTGGCGCCGTGTGGAGTTTCTCGAACCATTTTACAGTCAAAACGTGATCACGTGGGATTAGCTTTCAGACGTAAGACTGACGAATTGTTTTTGATCGTATTGGGCCATTCTAACATTGAAGCTATGAGTGATAATAAATTGTTTTAATGTGTTTATTTAGATCAGCTTCTTAAGCAGAACAGCAAATCTAAAATAATAATAACAAATCTGTTTGTGGGCTAGTTTCAGAACCATCAGCCATGTATTAAAAATAAAAATTCTTCTCCCTTTAGTGGTCGCCACATTTGCCCCCACTTTCCCCTATAGGAAAGTCTCCACTATCCCTAGGAGGAAGTGGAGGCATCCTCCTCAGTCACACCAACCCACTTCATGCTCTTCTTTCAGTGCATCCATGCATCTTCTCTGAGGTTTTCCTCTTTCCTCCTGCCTGGCAACTTCATATTCAACATCCTTTGTCCAGTATACCCACTATCCCACTTCTGCAGATATCCAAACCATCCTAGCCTTGCCTCTCTGACTTTGTCTCCAAACTGCTCAACCTGAGCTATTCCTCTGATGCACTCATTTCTAATCCTGTCCATCCTGGTCACTCCCATTGAAAATCTTAACATCTTCAGCTCTATCTCCTCAAGCTCTGCCTCCTGTCTTTTTGTCAGTGCCACCATCTCCAAACCGTACATCATAGCAGGTCTCACTATCATGTTGTAAACCTTCCCTTTCACTCTTGCTGCTATCGTTCCATCACAAATCACCCCTAACAATCATATCCACCCACTCCACCCTGCCTGCACTCTCTTCTTCATCTCTCTTGTACAATGTTCATTGCTTTGGATGGTTGCTTCTACTGACTTTCATTCCTTTTCTCTCCAGACCATATTGCCACCTTTCCAGGCTCTCTTCCACCTGCTCGCTACTCTCACGAAAAGATCACAATGTCGTCTGCAATCATCATAGTCCACGGAGACTCCTGCCTGACCTCATCTGTCAGCCTGTTCATCACCATTGCAAACAGTAAGGGGCTCAGAGCTGATCCGTGATATATTCCCACCCACACCTTGAACACATCTGTCACTTCAACTACCGTACACACCTCTTCTTAACCTAGTCTTCAAGAGATTTAAAGAATTCCAGTCGCCTTTTTTCAAGCTCCAGAGACTACCATGACTTGAATGACTGAGAACCTACACAGGCATATTGTCATATTGTTCCCATAGCGCCAAGGTATGGCCCATCAGCTTTATCCCTCTGCAGCTGCTACAGCTCTGCAGTCTGCACATCATCCTTGTTCATGAAAATCGATACCAGTGTATTTCTTCTCCATTCCTCAGGGATCCTCTCACTCTCCAAGATGTTAATAATATGGTTAAAAAGTCCACTGCCCTTTCTCCAAGATATCTTCATGCCTCCACAGGTATGTGATCTGGACCAACTGCCTTTCCACTGTTCACCCTCTTCATAGCTGTCCTTACTTCCTCCTTACTAATCCTCTGTACTTCCTGATTCACTAACAGTCCTCCATCTGTCTTTCACTCTCTCTCTCTCATTTTCGCATTCTTCAGCTCCTCAAAGTACTCTTTCCACCTTCACAACATACTCTCTTCATTTGTTAAATAAATAAATAATAAAGTCAGGCACTAATTCAGTGTCCATGAGCTGCCTTCAAGAGCAATTCCTGAAGAGCACTAGTTTTCTGCCGTATTTTTTCTTTATTCAGTAAGGTGTCTTGTTTCTCAGATCAAAGGTATAATTATTCCTGTAACATTTTATTGAGATTTTGCAAACTCCATCCTTAGAATAACTTATAATCACTTTCCGAGTCTTTGCTGCCATCATTCTGCATCTCTGTCATCACCAGCAGCATCATCCTCAGGGTTCAGTAACCAGATAACATCCACAAGGACTACTAAAAGTGGTATATTAAAAAATAAACAACTGTTTGACATGCTGTGAAGACACAAAGGACATTTTTATTATTTATATTTAGTACATAGCCTAGTCCTAATGTCTACATTTCTTTACAGTAGAAAAATAATGTTTTGATTTCCAGAGTTCTACAATTGTATTCACTTCAACAGGAGGTATTCAAAATCATCACTATAAAGTAATCGCTGACATCGGGCCAAATCAGTCATAATCAGTCACAAAAGTATTCTTATGACAATAGTTAGTCAAAGGTGTCACTGTCATAATTTCCCTCAACAACACACAAAAATGAAAATTACACACACACAAAAGAATACAAACAAGGTACATTTAAAACATTTCGCTGAACAGAGGAATATTAAATGTGAAGAAGAAAAATGAAAAGGATTACAAAAAAAAAAAAATCACACAATAATATACAAAAGAAGAGTTAACAATTGGAGGTGTCTGTAACAGCTGGAAGTGTTTCAAACATGAACTGAAGCACCATCAAAGCACATAGACTGTTTGCAATACAGAAGCCAAATAGTACCTCAGATTAAGCAGCTCTTTGGGTTTGTGAAATGTACTAAAGTTAGTGGCTAAACATATTTAATGCAACTGTAAATAGTGTAAGCTATGTAACCCATGCAGTGGAGACAACAGAACATTTTGCAAAAACTGATGCGCATTTATTGTACTGGGAAAGGACAACACATGAGCAACATCTCTGTAGCAGTGCTGGGGATGACACAGCAGATGCTGACAGACTGTCGGTGTAGCTACAACTGAACTGTGCGCAGTCAGACACCCAGCTGTTTGTTCAGCCGGCTGAGTGCGTCACCGACGATGTCAAGCTCGTGTCGCAGCTCCTCCACCACACTGTTGATGCTGGGAGTGTCTTTTAGCACGTCCACACTCTGGGTGTAGGGATTGTATCGAACTGTGAAGGGACGCTTGATGGTCTTGGCAAACTCCCTGAAATGAACACAGTATCTTTAATAAATAATATGCTATTAACAGTGTAGTTTATAGATCGTTTTTTTTTACACCCTTGCTGGGTCTACATTATATTATAGTGCATAAGTTAAAAATGGAACATTCAAGCACACCTCATTTTGACTTTGGCCTCCTCAAAGCTGTCTGACACAAAGTAGACATCCTGAAACGTTGTGATGATGCATTCCTGCTTGGATGTAACTTTTGGGTCAAAAGGCATTATCCTTGCATTACCAGAGAGCGCATGCTGCCAGAGAGAAACAGAGCAGATGCTCAACTTGATTATTTCATTCAATAAATATGCTTCTATATTGTCTCATCATATAGAAGTTCATTATCTTGGGGTGGACTTTTATCAAGATTATAACAAAAAAAGAGACTATTATTCATTAAAATATTAGTGTTTTTAAAAGTTTTTAGGTAATATATTCCTTGGTACATGATTAAAAGATACCAAAATTAAGACTGTGGGTCAAGTTGCCAGCTATACTGTCCTGTTTTAATGTCTTTACCTTGAGCTCACTGATAGATGACAGCAGCCCAGCTCCATAAGCTCGCAGCTGCCCCTCTTGTTTGCATAGGCCAAACTCCACTGTGAAGAAATAGCACTGTAACCGAGAAACAGATAGAACATTTAGTTGTTTTTTGAAAATTAAATATCTGTCTAAATAAGATTTGATTAAATTTGATTGCAGCAGCGACACTCACAGTGGCCAGTTTTTGGACAGAATCATCTGATGCTCCAAGTGAAGCGAGACCAATCTCCTGAGAAAACTGGGCAAAGCTGGGCTCTGCGAGCAGTGGGACATGGCCCAGCAGCTCATGGCATGTGTCCCTTGATAATAAAATATAGCAGAACATTAAGATCAGTAGACATGTATTGAAATTTACATCACATATTAAGATATAGTGTTGGATAGTACTCACGGTTCAGGGGTGTATAAGGGGTCGGAGCTGTGCCGTACATACTGGGTACAGTGGAAAACGCGGAAGGCCAAACCGGCAAGGAAGTCACGGGGGGACAGGTAACCTGCCACAGGCCTGATGGTAAATCCAGTACGTTCTGAAAAGGTGGTTAAAATATTAACGATTACATCATTAAAAGTGAAAAAACAAGAAAAAGATTTAAAGCAAAGGAATGTTTTAATAAGAACTGAAAACGTACCCCTGAGGAAGCGTGACACATCTTCCAGCTGAGGGATGCTGTCCTCCCGACATTCACAGTATTTGGACAGCAGTGGCAGGTTCTTCAAGTATTCCCGGCAAGCGTGGGTGGGGTACAGCTTGTTGAGCTCCCTGTACACAACACCCCAAGTCTTCACTTCCTCCTCTGTGAATTCAATACGAGGAATGGGATCTCCACTGGAACAATGCAGAAAGAAATCTATAAGCATCATGATTTTATTCTTCTTCTAAAATAGTTGTTTAAGTATTCTGAAACCTACTGTCTGTAGGCCATGGCAAGATCTGCAAAATACTTTCGCCTTTTCCGATAGACATTGTCCTTGAAACCCTGATGAAGAGAAACATAAAAATATGAGAACACTTCATTTTAAAGGAGTTTTTTTGTTTTGTTTGTTTTTTAAGTGAACCAGTAGGTTAATATTGTACCGGATGGTCAGCATCCAATTCGGAACCATACATCAGAACGCGATTAGCACACTTATCCAAGTCTGAAATCTTCTTTGGGAACCAGGGTACTTCATACATGTCTGAGAAGAGAAGAACATAGGTGTTCACAGTTAATCACATTGAATATACTTTTAACACAGCATCAGAAGCTTATTCGCTAACTGCTTTGTCACCTTCCTCGTGTAGACAGGAGTTATCTGGAGGCTCCATGTCCACCACATTCACATGCTTCCGAAGCAGCTGGATGATTTCATTCAGTTGCTCGTGGTTGCTGTCGCAATCCACAAAAATTTCAAACTCAGAGTTGCGTCTTTTGGATTTTCTGGACTCTATGTGCACAAGGTTCACGTGGTTTTCCTGCAAGAATAAAAATAATGATTAAAAAAGAATCCTTTCACCCTTCAAGCTAACAGTGTGTTGCAAATAAATCATTCAGTAAATATGGGGCCGTACCTGGAAAAGTTTGAGTGCTTTTACAAGTCCCCCCACTTCATTCTTCAGGGAAAAGATGATTGTTGCTCTCCCTTTCTCTGATGAATTCTTCTTTTCGTTGTTTTCGTCTATTTTTGTGAAGGTTGACTTATTTATCTGAAAATTGTAATTGAAGATAGTAAGATTCCATCGTGTTTAAGATGATTTTTTTAAGTGGAGATATTGAAGTTTTGGCAGTAAATTTAAATTGTCTTCACTTGAATCAAACCTACATAACTCACTTATCCATTTATTGGATGCAGAATTTCTAATCACCTAAGAGCATCAAACCCTCCAAAATAATAATAAAAAACTGTATGAATGTGAGTAATCAGCAAAGATAAGAACTGCAGACAGTCAATCAGTCTTGATAGAGATTTTTGTTACCTTAAAGGGAACCACTGCCTTTTTCTTTACATTACTAGTGTTAAAAATTAGTATACGCGCACAGGCAGGGCTGAGATTAGGGCTAACCCACACTCTTGTCCAGTTCAGCACCTCGGACAGCGCTCTCACGTTGACGCGTGCCTGTGCGCGCTGCACACGCCAGGGGAAAATTATTTTAATCCTGCTTCAGAGAGACTGTAAGATGCCAGCAGCACAGAATAACTAATCTGTTTTGATTGACTCCAAAGTCTTCTCCTTTAATTTAGCTGCAGAATAAAGTAATCAGCTTGAAACATTATTCGCAAAAACTTTAGAATTTATCAAATCATAGGAACTTGATGCCGCAGTCTAATGTTCAGATGAGTTAAAAATGAGCGCGCGGCTGATATGAAACAAAGTCAGTTAAATTATTTCCTACCATATTTCGCCTTTCGAGCATAGTGTAGACCGCGCGGCAGACCAGTTTTTGGTAAACCCTGGTCGGTAGACGCCCTGGAAGCATTAGTGCATGGAGTCTGGATCAGGACGCTGCCTGAGGTCAACTTTTTGCGTCTCGGTTTAACGAAGATGAACTTGTCTCTGTCTCAAAGAATCGCCTTACAGCAATCTCATTTGGAGAGCGGGGAAGCCTATTAATAGCTCCCTGCAGATTGAAATCGCGCCACGCATTAGGGAAGCGTTTAATCGCTGCAGCGCGCACGTTTTAGGTCGTTAAGTGGGAGAAAATTGCTTCCCCTCATCAGATACCTTTCTTTTAATAGTTGTGAAATATATAAACATGACATAAAGAGCTATTATCTTTTTTTTTATTGAGTGCAATAAATGATAAACTTATAAAACAGATGTTTCTGCAGTTGCAGGCTGCATGCATGGGGGTTATAATGTGTGTAGCCTTTAATATGATTTAATGAAGACAAATTGCCTTAAAAGTGATTTTTCTTTTCCAGTTTAAGCATATGTGATTTTTCTTATCGCCACGTCTAAAGCAGTTACTATATTCTTACTTGAGTACCTGTCAGCATTTTTGCCATGCATGCGCTTTATGGAGACACCACAGATACTGCAGGTTGATCGGTTTATCTTTTATCTCCTCTGTCGGTGAAGGGTGCACAGGGTGGCCACTAAAGAGTCTTTTATCATACGAAATTCAGATATCTCTTTCTTTAACCCTCTTAACCCTTTGACGTAAATTGTAGTATAACAAAACGGCTTAAATTAATCTGCGCTGACGACAAAGTGAAAGCTTATTTGATAAGATGACCCGGACCGATCTCCCCATCACTCTATTGGTTTATAGCCCTCTGGAAGTGTTTATCAAAGATAAAAGAGTTCCTTTAAAACATCATCCAGAGTAATAAAAAAAAATACAAATCATATTCTTTCATTCTGTTTTTAAGTTCTTACCTCATTGTTCAGCAGTTTTTCTTCAAAGCCAAGGTTCATAGAGTCAAAAGATCTTCCTCTACGTGGTCCTTCGATTTTGTTTGAGTACATGTTAAAGTGCTACTGTTTTTTAAAAAAAATATTTATTTAGGCTTTTTATTTAGTTGGCTTTCCTCTTTGCAAAGTGGGGTGTCTAACCCGTGAAGCGGCGCGCTTTGGTATTTAACCACACAGAGAAACAGGAGGGGGCAATAACCTCACCCACAGCAGCAAATGGAAAAAGAGCAGCACCGCCCACATCACTGGGGGAAAGGGGTGTCTTTTAATTCACCCAAAGACCCGACCAGTCACCAAATCAGATTTTACTGAGAGAATAATAATTACGTTTCACACCTATTAAGAAGATTTGCTGTACATTTTTTTGTTAGAATTATTTAACTTTTACTAAATATGTAAAATGTAAAATATTGTTAGATTGGCACACAACAAAATTTTATTGTTTGGTGACACCTTGAGACCAAGTAAAGGTCGAGGATTAAGATGATTTAAGTAGCCCACCAGCCTGCCTTCCAGTGATCCCCCCCCACCCCCCCTTCAAAATCCATTCTGCTTAAGCTCCTCTAAGTTGTTGTACATAACAGACATAATCTGGATATTTTCCATTCTTTAACACAATGCACCTTTTAACAAGATCAAGACAGTAAGCAGAGAAAGCTTCAGAGGCCTCAGCACGCAGAATCAATGGCACTGAACGTGAGAGACCTCATTACTTAAACAGATAACACCACTGTTTACTCTTAAGCTTTAGTCACCTTACAGACAGGACAGGTGAGAAGTCTCTTGTCTCTTAGAAAGCTCTTTCAGCTCCTCACTCACCTAATGTAATGATACATGTGGCTAATGCACATGCTGTTTGTCTCAGGTGGTCCTGGCCTGTGTCACTCATGACATGGGCAGATGCTTTATACAACCCAAGGAGGCAGTGAAGGGAACTTCCCCCCTAAAGCCCAGATTTTGCTCTCAGATCTTGTGTACTGTATGACAGAGCTGGAGCTAGAACGGTCCACATGCACAGTGAACTAACAGTTTAAAGAACTCAGACTCGTACCAGCGTAATGTGGTCATAAAGTGTGCAGCAAAAGCACGGGTAAGCATGTTTACTGTTAGCTTAAGCTCCTTATTGCTTCCATGTAGAAGATAAGCATTTCTGTGCAAACACAATATGCACGGCTGGAGCAACAAAATCACGTGCTGAAAAAAAAATGGACATTTTATCACGTTACAGATAAAACAATAACAATAACTGAAACAATAACTCACTCAGCTTTTTTAAAGAGAGGATTTTCCATTATCTATTCTGCTGTAAGTCCCAAGTTAAATGCCTCTGGGTTTGGAACTGTTGGTCAGACAAATAAAGTGACTTTAAGATGTTGTCACTTTGAGAAATTTTCACTTTAAATCAACAAGTCTACGATAGAGTGACAAAAATAACTGTGATTTTCTTGGTAATAATAATAGTTAGTAGAATAACTTGATTTGAACAGCATAACAGAGGGAACTACAGACAGGTCAGTAAAGAACAGAAATGTAAAGTTCTTCAATACTAATTTCAGGAACATGACAACAGTATTATTATATAGCATTATAATAGGAAATAAAAACAAATCTTCAAATAGTGTAATAACACTGTCCACAGCAACAGGAAGGTTCTGGATTTGAACCTGCGCGTCAGCTGCTCTGTGTGGACTTTGCATGTCCTCCCTGTGCGCGTGCTCTTACCCTAACCCTCCCACAGAAAGATCTGAATTAGCTGTAGGTGAAGGGCAGGCTGCAGCCACCCCCGGCATCAGCTGTAGCTTAAACCTTTGTGTGTTCGTGGTTTGCTCTTTTATAACATTTTGTCTGTTTGGTGGGCAACGAGTAAAGAAACATCTGCAATGAATCAGTATGAAGGAATCAGTGTCGATCATTAATTCAGAGCAAATCTGGCTGCATAAAATGCATTTTATACCTCTGATAAACTCTTTGTAATCTAGAGGCTCTGGTCGTTTACACCGGAACATGTTTTTGGTAGTTAACGAGGCTGCTGCTGGGTAAAGCAATAAAGGTATTGCAGACCCAAGAAAAATGTTAATAGATGGAACCTTTAGTTTGCCTTTATAAACTATTGTGTCTTGCCTCTGCAGCATGAGGAGAGAAAACCAACCTAATGAAAAGTCTGTCAGTACTGCTTAGGGCTCACTATTGAACTGTCCCTTTCAAGAATCAAGAAAGGGCCTGTGGTCAGCACACTGAAGCCCATCCAAATTCATTCATAATATAATTTTCACACATCTCACTTTTATTCTGCAGAGGCTCTGCCCATGTTTTTGATCTCATTGTGTCTTGGCAGCTCCTGGACCAGGTCGCCTTAATTTGAAGAGAGTCAGAGGCTCATTAGAGTTCTAGTCAGATCCAGTTTAGAAAGCATCCACTTTCCTGCCTACTCCTGTCTTCTGTTAGAAATATATTTACTTTTCATGGTTTCCAGCATGTGTAAACAATAATCTAAACTCTTATTAATAATGAGAAGCGGCTCGTGCTGCTTCTGCTCACTGATCAGAGGGGAATTGACTCAAGGTGCTTTGAGATGCTTTAAGCCAGCAACAGGGGTCAGAGAGTGCAGCATGAACAAGACGGCTCATTGTAGTTTGTTCTTCTGATGACTCGGCTCTCTTGTGTGAACAGCAGTCTCGTGATAATTAGGATGCAACAATACAGCCGGTAATAAACATCATTTTGAAATCCTGTAGTCCAGCTGAAGTCTAATAGTTATATTATTTGATATCATGTAATGCAAACTGTGCAAAATGTCTTTTGTGAATACAGTAATCGCACAAACCTTCTTCATTTTGAAGGTAAACATGTATTTTTGGCTTATTTATCTGCATGGACATATCTTCAAACTCAGTTTTTCTTGAACTAAAATACTCTTAGACTCAATACAGATTTCTTCCAGCTTTTGATGAGGCTCTTTGTGCTCTTCTACAGTAAAGATAATGAGACTAATCAACACATTAACACATCCGATTCCAGAAACATAACCTCCTTTAGAGAAAACCAGCCATGGGATTCTATAAAAGCCTGTCAGGCTCATCAGGCAACCAAACGGTCTTTGAATATTTAGCTGACATTTTAAAGGAAAATGTGACACGTACAAATCGTTGTACAAGCTCTTATTTCTGTGGTTTGTGACAGACGTGACCGAGTGTGTTAAAGCTGCGTGGTAGGCAGTCTGTCCCAGTTCTGTTCCCTTTAATCAGAGGGATTTACTCACAGTGTCTGAGCATCAAGCTGCAAGAGAACTCTCTGGCTAATCTCGCTCATGTTAGGCCTAACATGAGCTTTAGAAGTATTAGAACTTACTACAACTCACTGAGCATTTGGAAAAAAGAATAACACTGATTAACTGCAATAACAATGTACATTCATGTTGCATTCTTCAAAGAGAGGTTCTGCTCAATGGTACTTCAGCAGGGCAGACGCCACTTTTGGAGCACTGACTCCACCCGGAGTTTAGAAATAGATGGTTGTAGTAAAGAATTCACAATTTGTATTGTAATAAGTACTTTTCAGGTACACCAACAACAGTTACACATACACAGCAAAAAATACACAGTAAAGAACTGTAGCCTCTAAAAGTAAAATTTGTCTTTTTGTTTGGGATACAATAAGAAACATAAAAAACATTAATTTGTGATAAAAGTTGGGAAATTACTCTTTTACAGTTGCCAATCAAAAAAAGAAAATACAAAAAACTGGTTAATCTCAATTAACTAGTATATAATATGATAAAATAAGGAGCTTAAATACAGAATGAACGCAAGTATTTTGGTATGGTATTATGTGCCAGGATGTGTATGCTGGTATAAAGATTATGTACAACTGCCTAGTATGCTGTGTAATTATAAATACATATCAACTGAGATTGCTGGGGGATTTTATTTGCATCAATACTGAAGGCAGGAAAGTTTTACCCTAAACATTAAAGCTTCAGTTGATTTGATTGTAATTTAAATGGTATCGGTTTAAATAAGATAGTGATTATTGTTTCTAAATAATACAAATAATTAATTAAAAAAGTTATTGGAATTGGAACGTGTTTTATTGAACAGCCTCAGTGACATTAAATTTCTTTCAAGGTATATATCAACAGTGAGTGTTTGCATTTCATAGGAAGGCTCAAATTTATGCATATTTGTGTTCGTATAATTTTATATGAAATAATCTGAGTGAATTTAGTTTTTATCCTGCATTAAGATGAATAGTGTTAATGCGATGGTGCATCTGTGCTCCTTTTCCACTGTTGATTATAACACCAGTGTTTGAATTTCCAGATATTCAAGGTCTTCTAATAGCACTTCATCAATAGAATTCCAGTCTTTCACCTGATCCTGAGCTCTGTTTAAACAACTAACTAATCACAACAGTGAATGGTCAGCTTTTGTACACTTCCTGTGACAGGACTGCGTCTCTTTAATTAGCGCAATTTCTTTCAGTGCAGAGCAAACAGCAGCATCTGCCACTTGGTGACAGGCGACAGTGTACACAAGAACAGGCCAGAACTGTGCCCGTAAACACCTGCCGCATTCACAGCAGACGGGTGATACGTGATATAGAGCATCACTGAGCATGCCGCACATTTAATGGGGAACCTTTCTGAGCATGTTCTGTTTATTCATTGCCATTTCAGATCATGTAAAAATAGAATTATTTAATATGATGCAGTGGCTGTGTTATTTTTCTGTGTTGCATCCCTGAATGCTACAATACAAGCAAGTGGAAACAAATTTCAAAAGGAAAAATAAAGGCCTTTTTTTTTTTTAAACTTCTTTTTTAAAAAATTGACTATGTGTGACAAAAACATAAATTTCATAGGCTGTCTAATATGAAGCACAAATAAATTCAGATATATGAGACAATTTAATAATCTTCATATCACTTAAAAATAGAATTAATTTATTATATTTAGACATCCAACCTCCATCACAATCATTAGACAAAAAGAGTAAAAGGAGAAAACTTTTTTTTAATCAATATTTTTTTTTATTGATTATAGGGTGTTTAGTCTCTTTTGGATGTTTGGTTGATCAACCTTCTTGAGATTCCTGGTGATTCACAACCTTTCTCTGCGTAAATGAGATTCTGCACAGCGTCCTTGCTGTGTATTTTATCATTACAATATCCTTTATCGATAAGCTTATTAAAGCAGCACAACAGGCGGTTAAGACAAATGCAAATATCACTGCAACCACCACTTTTTGTGAGCAGGAAAGGTCAGAGGCTTTGATATTCAGGGACAACATGAGGGGAACGTTTCATTGTGGATCTGTTGACAAGAGATAGAAAGCCAGGGAACTCAGGAAATGAACTGAAGGGGGCTTTGATTGCACCCACTGGCATCGTGCGTCTTTAATAACACGCCTTGACCAGGTGGTTCTGAATAGGCCGGGCCTTGGAATCAAAGGAGAGGGGATGTGACACTGGACACGCATTCTTCGTCCCTTCATTATCACTCGTGCTCCCCCAGCAACAACTGCTACAACATTTTGCACACTTGTGATTACTCAATTATGATAACCCAGGCTTTAGAAAACACATTTAAAAACATTTATTTTTATCATATAGAGGATCAGGGTGCATAAAGACAAACGGGCAAAATTATCTGTCTTCAAGAACAATTTCTGCTGCTTTTAAATTCTTTTTAATCTTGAGCAGTTTAGTCTCCTAATTTCAGCCATGTAGTTTTTTGATCCCACAGTTTAATGTCTGGTTCTTTGTGTAGAAGAGACATTATTAACTTCCAGATCTATTAAAGAGAATCATGTCAGATGTAGTCATATATTTAAGGCATTACAAAAGTACTTTTACAGAATGTGAATTTAAGATCAAGCCAAAAATAAACCACAGTTCAGTGCAAGGTAAAATGTCAGGTCATTTAAAAGAACAACACATTTGTGGGTAGAGTTGAGCAGAAAAAGAAACAACTGACATTCAACATCAGGCTCAAATGGATCTGACATGTTTCAGCGGCAGTGATGTGTATAATACACCATCTACAGGGAACAGCATGCTGCGTCGTGTTCACGGAGTCGGATCAAATCAAGTTGCCGTGAAGACTGGCAGACTGACAATGAAGTTTGGCAGGGCAGCAGGAAGCATCTGGGCTTCACCCTGATCTCTGTGACGTGACACACCTGGGAGCGAGGCTTCTAGACAGACCAGCGAGCAAAGCGCAAGTGCACTGGCCACTGGCTTGACAGGCCAAGCATGATCACACTCTAGCCATTTACAATACAAACAGGTCATGACGTCGTGATCAACACACTGGTTACCTCAACCTACGTGCATCACGGGTGTAACTGAGGCTCAAATCAAGAGAGAGCACTTCCCCCCCACAGGGTGATCTCTGCCTCACGTACACTCTGACAAACTCGGGATTTCCATTAGAAAGAGCGTTCTACATATCAATCCAAGCTTTAATTAAAAAGCTGCTATATTCACAGAGCCTTCATGAGCTTGCTGCAATTGCGCAGGTTCTCCTGCTCTTCTCCATGAGTGGGCGAAATGGTGCATTTGGAAACCAAATGAGTTCATTGTTGCCAGGCTCAAGCCTTTCATCTAATTTATTGTTCTTACAAGAGTGACTGTCACCCTCTGGTAAACACTTGATGTTATCGTCAGCATTAGCATCATTACTCATATGCTTAAAAAGGTGAGTAAATGTACGCCGTTCAGTTTTATCTCTTATGTAAACATTTATATTTTCATAATATATAAAAAAATCTGGAGTTAATAAAAATATGCAGAATTTTAGGGTATAATAGTATTTCAGAATTAAGCAAACAGTGTTTGGTTAGAAATTGCTTGTGTGTGCCTGACAGACACAATGAAAAAAGAATATAGCCAAAACCGTTTAAATAATCAAAAGGAGTGTATAATTACACTTAAACAGTACTGAAAAAAATGTCAATTTTATTCATAATTTTAAAAAGCGTGGTTCAACGTTATTGAATTTTGGGGACCAGTTGGATGTCATCATAAAATGTCCTAAATTTAGTTAACTGAACTTGGAAGAATATTAAACATCTCTTTACAGATTATTCTTGAGATTTGTACATAATAAAGACTGAAAAAATAAAGCTTATAAAAACAAATCATTTTTAATAAAATACTGTCAATCACCAAATACAAAAATAGTATTTTGAAAAGCCAAAAAACACAACTTTCCAGACAGTAAATGTCAGTGTGCCATTTGTGATGCTGTCCCAGTGGAAATGCAAATAGCCTGTTTTTGAAGCAGGATCTTTGGAGAGGAAATACTGGCTGCTATAAAAAGCAGAGGTGAGAGTCTGAATGAGTGCTGAACACTGATCTGCAGGGTGCTTCAGACTGGACACTGTGTCCTTATCACATCTGCCAACTGGGGATCAGCCTCTGACAACATGGTCTGCAGGTGCTGAAACTGCACAAGAGAAAGAGGGGTGGAAACATGATGTTTATTTTCCACAGGAGCTGTAGATGTGTGGCAGCAGTCCATTACACATCCTGATTGAAGACAAGCTCTAAAATAAGTGTTCTGCTGTATTAATAGCATCACAGGCCAACAGTTTCTATCTACAGTTTGCATGTGTCACATCTGGATGAGAAATTTAGAGACAATTCAAGGAGTAATTTGTCATAGAGGCTACAAAACCAACCCCCCCCCCCCCAAGAAAAAAACAGCGTATGACCTTCAAAAATATAGCAGTATTCCATCTTGAAAATCCCAAAGGTATTAAAGTATTTGAAATTAATTTACTTTATAATCAAATGCAATGTCTCACTGTAAGTTAACCATTTACAAGAAGCACTTACTGAATTCTTAAACTTTGGAAGTAAACTGGCAACAGCTGAGAGGAGAGTCTTCTCTGTGAGGTAATCTTTCTTCACCAAATCTGCAACTGTGTCCTAAAATGAAAAAAATTACCAGCTTTTAACTGGCTGCATGCTCAAATGCTCTGACCCAAGCAGAAAAAAAATGAGCAGGACTATTTTTAAAATATTACCTTGTGAATGCTGAAGAAGAGGTCAGCCAAAAACTCTGCAGTGATCTCTGCGAGAGTCTGGAGCTGTTCGTCTTTTTCATCTTCTTTGTTTGCACTGCTGTCTTTGCACTCACTTTGGTACTGACACACCCGCAAGATGCTCCCTACAAGGGGCAAACCTAAAGGCATTCACCCAAAAACAC
Source organism: Bujurquina vittata (assembly GCA_015106715.1). NCBI lineage: Eukaryota > Metazoa > Chordata > Actinopteri > Cichliformes > Cichlidae > Bujurquina > Bujurquina vittata. Next base: position 107,637 of record VUQK01014831.1, read on the forward strand.
AGCAAAGTTTTCAAAAATGGTAATATTCATTCTTCACGCAAGTAAACAAATATCCAACATGAAAGTGACTTAAGCATTTTCCATTTCTGCATTGAGAAAATCAGCACAGGCTACACATATTTCTATCAGACTCCATCTTATCACACTGATTCAGTCTATCTTCATATCCAGTATTAATATTTAGGATTGAGTTGTATCTATTTTTTCATACCTTCCTGACTTTTGGGGTGGACAGTATTTTATGTAAAAAGCAAGTCACATTAGCTACAGATGTCAGGGATCAGCCAACTAAATAATAACTTAGAAGCAGAAATACTTGTTTGTTAAGCCGATTATTAATGTCATTGATGTACTACACCAGCACAAACCAACTCCCCTCCCACATGGCGGTAACAGATGTCATAAAAAAAATCAATCGGATAGTAAAAGTTTTGAAAAACCAGCTGAGTTAGGCAGTATTTTGATCAAGAATTTGGACAGCTTTACATAGGCCATGCCAGAGTAAACTCCTTGCCCAAAGCAAATTTAACACAGACCTTGGGTAGATAACTAACAGTGAAATACGGCTGCTACTGCTGCTAGCATTCCTACCATTAACCACACTCTATTCTTCCCTTTATGATCCATACAATTGTATATTTTAGTGTAACTGATTACAAAATAAGTAACTAGGGATGCCTTCTTTTATAGATAACTGCTGAAGGATCCGATAACACTTGCTGTAGCAGACAATGACATATCATTGGACTGAATGTAACCTCTTTGTTCACAACTTTAAAAAAAAATGTTGGAACAAAAGATGCACACAGATTTGTCCATGTCAGCTGGCCCATCCTTACCAAATAAACCCCAAACATGCTTAAACAGTTTAGTCAGTCCTGTTTCACAGCTCAGGGAGCTCAGCTGAATGTTTGTTGTAGAGACTGCCCTCTGGTGCCATTTTTGTGGAATGCACTGCAATAACTGGCCTCAATGTGACAACAGCTTAATAGAAAGAGAGGTGTCTGTTTTTAGGATGGCACCAACAATCATACACCTTGATAGAAGTTTAAACTAATTATTCAATCAACAGCATGATGACCACCAGCTCTGCTTTCATCACTTCCTGTGTGGATTACAAAGGTTGATCAGTGCCATTAACTGTCTACAGCCATCTGTATGGCAAAAAAACAAACAAACAAATGCAAATAAAGAGCAGCACAGCTGTTTGAAAACTTACTGTTGCCGCACCACTGATCGTGACATCTGTAAAGAGCCTGCAGCACAGCAAGTGCCTGGACCAAAATGCTTTTCTGCTCATGCAGTACAACTGGAAGATCATTTGGCTGGCAGAGGTCCTCACACACAATGTCACAGACAAACTCCCATACCGATTTCCCCGGGCCATCAGAAGCAGCTACAAGAAATAAACAAAGTCTAATTTTAAAAGGCCACAGTTCCTCTTCTCATCTTGTCATTGTTTAAGTACAGCACTTTGGTAAACATATTTCACTACTGCAGTGATCAGCCAACAGTCAAAACTGAAAGTAAAATGACCGCCTTACCAAAAACCTGAATTCCCTCATCTATAGTGGTGAGCAGCTGGAGGATATGAAGGTAAACCTCTAAGCCATTCGGACTCTCTGATCTGTGAAAACAATTAAATACTTCAGAGTCTTGACAATCAACCGCATCCTCAACATCATAAGTACAGTGTATTTAGTTTGACTCTGCTGTGAAAGCCTTCTAATAAGAAGCATGGCTGTTATCATCAGTAACAATCGTGCAAATGCTATATATAACAATCTCTCTCCTTCAGTTTCAGGTTCCCACCTGAGCTGCTTGGCTGCCTCAATAAGACATGAGGTCAGCTCCAGATGGCTTTCACCATCCCGCCCCTGCACCTCACTGGGCTGAGCTGTGATCCAACACTTCATCAGTTCTTCATCAAGGTCAAACAGTTTGTCAACTAGTTCTCCCACCTTCTCAAGCAGATCCACTGTAAAACACATTGAATGTCTGCTTATAATAATTTTACAACATAGATTTACCAAAAATCACAATTAGCCTAGGGACTTAATATGTCAAACATTATTTTTTCATACAAGTAATTTGCTTATTACTGAAAAGAAATGTAATAAAAATGTAATAAAATTGAATAAAAATAAAGTACTGTTGGTAGAACTGCACATGATGAAACAGAGGTTGGAGCGCACAGACGTCTGCTGTCGTATGCGCTGAAGCCACAGCGAACAGACATCTTTCTGAGAAAAACAGGTCAGCAGCAATCTGCAAACATCATGAGGAAAGATTAATATTTCTCCCTCAGTTTCTGTTTCACACATCTACACGAAGTGTAAATGTCACCTGCTTGTTTCCAGGAGTGTGGGAGGATCTGTATCTCCAAGAAGCAGCAGCAGCACAAACCTGTGGACACACAGGGAGTTGCACTTATTAGATTGAAGCCCATTCGTGTACCACATCTATTGAAGAATACTTGCAAACGGTGATTTTTGCCCACCCCAAGTCCTCGTTTTGGCTCAGAGTCACACAAGTGTCTGGAAAACAAGCAATGTTCCCAAGGATTCCTACACTAATTTCCTAAAGAAAGACAGACAGCACCAGAAATGTATCAGAAAGCAAAAGCATTGTACAGGATTGTATTCTAGTGCAGAAGGCTTGAATTAAAAAGGATTTGACTCACTGTCAGCCGTGGACAACGAGATTTGGCAATCACTCCTAGAAGAATATCTGCAGCTTTAAATTCCTGCAGAAAACCAGCCACATCCTACAAACAGATGAAAAATAAACAATCTGTTACTAAATATGTAAATATTTAATGATTCACTTTTGACTGTAAACCATGTTAATGGCAGGCAGATGGATACCAACCGTACTTTGTCTGCTTTGTTATTAAATATTTTAAATCTACACAAGAGAGTACAACTTTGAAATAGTTAACTAATCCCCAAAAAAGGTGAGATAATACAATTTAGTTAACACATAAAAAATAATGACTAGACTTCTGAAAAAAAGCAAAGTTATTTGAGTTTGTTAAAAAAAATAACTACAGTAAAGAATACACATGAAATGTCCTTAATTTAAGTCTTTGATGATATATCAATACAACCTGCATGTTTACAGAGCTATGCAAAAGTCTTGAATCACCTGTCATTTTGTTATATTTTACTTCCAAAGAGCCAGACTTCCTTATAATTTTTTTATTTTGGCTGCTTTTTCACATTTTCAGAGGAACATTTTTTTGTCTCTTAATCCACTTAACACTGACCTATGAACCATTCAAGCATACAATATAAACTCAGTGCACCTAACTCAGTGATGAACCAATGTTATGGCAACAGAGAACAGACAGCTCAGCAAAGAACCAATTTTAAATTGTATATTTAGGCCCTTTGTTATTATCAGACTATCACAAAAACACATAATTTGTTCCCATTTCTTCAGTTGAATCTCCAGAAAATGGCAAAGATAACAAAGTTGGGAAGTTAAAGAAGAGCTGTGAATGTCCTTCAAGAAGTCTGGAGAACTATTCCTGAAGACTACTTAAAGAAATGACAAGAAAGCTGCCTGAGAGTTCAGAATGTGTTGAAGGCAAAGGGTAGACACACCAAATATTGACTTTTAAGCACCTTAGAATCGTACAAACTCTGTTTTTGCCCTATATACTGTATTTTTATGCGTGTGTACTTGTTTTAATGAGTTGCTGCACCAATTTGCTAGCAAAATATAAATGAATAAGGATGGCTCAAGACTTTTGCACATTACTATATATTGACATAACTCTTCGCTGTGTTTGGCTTTTATCGTAATATGTACTCTCATATCTTGCCTTTACACATGCCCTCCATATAATAATTAAAAAGATAGAAACCAATAGAGATGCTAATAAAAACTAAAAGTAAACCTTTTAAAACGATAACCAGACCGCCACTGACGCAGTAGCATATCTGCCTCACAATCCATTACAGTTCATGGGTTACTGTAACGTGTGACGTACAGGAAGAAAGTCATACATTTTGTTGTCACTGGTTGGCTGTACTGCACAAGCTACTGAGAATTAAATCCACTGAGAAATCAAGGAAGCTAACAAAAAGTCTTAACCAGGACAAATTATTCTAGTTCACTACTAAATTAAAGTGTTTTGATTTCAGGAGTATTATGGCTATATGATGAGTAGTAACCACTGTGATTAAAAGATATGAAAATATAAGAAAGTGTCAGCATATCACAGCATTTACAATTTCACTGATCTTAGCATAATGGTGATAGGAAGGCGTCAACCACACCAAACTAACGTGCAAGCCTCTCCCTTCATGATCGTGACCAATAAACGCATGATTATCACCATCTAACTCGATACAAGTGGGATGCATCATGTGTGAAAAAGTGACGTTTCAAGCCATCAGTCATTTGGTATTTCAAACACAGAATGCATATTTTGTTGGGTTTTTTTAAACTTCTTTTTTACTGATTGATGGATTTAACCATTTGGTTGGGTAGTATATTTACCCGGATGTCACCTATTCAAATAAAACTATTCTCCTTTGACAAGGAAAACAACAGGGTTAAACAAGCATCATGGCGTCTTAGGGACACAGAAGAAAATCACTACCTTATCCATTGCCATGTCCCACACTCTACACAAATCTTCCTCCTCATCATCAGATAGCTGCATTGGACCTTCAGCGCTCTCCTCTGAATGTTCTGTAACCATCTGCAAGATGATTTTACACACATTAGGAAATGTTGATGTAACTGTGTGCATTTTCCACTGAACCAACAAAATGATGCATGACTTAAGTGCTGAATGAAATGTGCAACATTTATCACTTCGTTTCCCATCAGCAGCCTGCCTACATTAATGAGATGAGTGAGGGTGCTAAAAAGCCAGTGCTTGCTGTAAACGGTGTCTCCAATGGCATCTACATCTTCATCCTCCGCTCCATCTGCTGCGTCTGGGGGTGGGGATGGGTTACGGTCCATAACAGGCGAGCATGTTCCAGCTGGAGATGAGCTCTCTTTCACCACTTCCTCAGCACTTCCCCCGTTAGCAGCATCGTCTGGGAAAATAAACCAAGGCACACATTACAGTTGGGGATGATGATGGCAATTATCAGCAAATAAAGATTAGGTGATTTCTTTTCTGTGAGCGTAGCCAATATTTCTGTTGGTAAAAACTTCTTTATCATAGTGCTTGAGTGCTTGATGTAAAGGGTCAGTGATGACTCTGTTTGGATAATTTAAAAAAATTTGACTAAATGACAGCAAAACTGAACATTTTACCCCTACTTCTCTCAATACCCTAACAAAACCACTTGATCCTCTGTCCACATATGTAAAACTGAAGTTAAAAATACTGCTGTTTTTAAGACTACTTCCTTGCCTTTACCAGCTAAGAACCAATTACACTTAAGCAGTTATCCATGCTTTTATTTTGGTTAGAGTCAAATATTTTAAAAATCATTCATGAAAATAGAGTACCGTATTTTCCGGACCATTAGACGCACCGTATTATAAGGCGCAGTCTGAATTTCGGGGCCTATTTCTGTATTTGACCCACGTATAAAGGGCTCGACACATGGGGAGCGACAAACGACAGCGACAAATGGGTCGCATCGCCACTGGGGTGGAACCGAACACACGGGAGGCGATGGCAACGGCAGCGATGCGAATTGCGCTCTTGCGTCACTCGCATAGCTTGTCGCCAAGAAATTTGATTGGCTATGAAATTGGAGGGATTTTGACATTTTCAAAGCAGTCCGTGTCAGATAATAAAGATGAAGTGTCACAAGATTTTACTGGAACTGACAGAAATCTTCATGTTAAGTC
>VUQK01014834.1:29782-40077 GCA_015106715.1 Bujurquina vittata
CAACTATAAGATCCAAGATTCTAAACTGAAATCCAAAACTGACAGGAAGCCAGTGCAGAAACGCCTGGAAACCATGTAGAGCAGGGATCCCCAAGTCCAGGCCTTGAGGATCCCTGATGTAAAGCAATAGTTCTCAAAGTGGGGTCCAAGGACACCCAGGGGTTCACAACCTGTAGCTGAAGGGTCTGATTATTGATTTGTTATAAATGATAAAAATCTGTTGTAATATTAAAGAGAATGTATCTGCAAATGGTAAGCATTTAAGCCAACAAAACAGTCATATTGTTTTCTTTACTCGCGTCTATATTATATTCTAAGGCTAATAAAAATATATATATTTTACACATGACATACCACGAGTCTAAAGTACTAAAGTTGAAAATATATAAAATACAATAGATCCCCTCCTATACAAGGGGCTAGAAACGAATCAATGTGTCTGTTATTCAGAAGTAGAGGAAAGTAAAGGCTGCACACTTCATCGTTGCTTATTGTAGTTTCCTGTATTTACTTTCCACGCTAAGGAATGAATGACTTCAAACTTGTGTTACATGCACACACTCGCATATTACAAAGGCTTTACTCATGTGTTCCAGCCATATAAGCGGCACACTCACTCCCTCTCCCTCAGGCCAGCTGTCTTTGTGTTCATCAGAGACAACAGCGCAGGAAAACCGCTGTGTTGGCTGGCATTGTTAGAAGCAAATGAAGCCCATGTTGTACGCCAATTTGTGGGAGGAAGTATTTCTAAGAATTAAAAGCAGGATGGGACAACTGAATCATCAGCCACCGGATGAACTACCTCGTCTGAACAGCGTTAACCAAGTCAATGCAGGAGACGTCTAGAAGCTTCAAGGAAGTGGAGAGAAGAGAAGAGAGAAGTGTGGTTGATATGAGAAAGATGTGGCGTTTTGTTTACGTGACAGTGTACAAGCCCGGAGGAAAACACTTTATTATCAAGCTATTTTTGTCATTACCACTATCATTCTTATGCTTTATTTTGTGTCAAGTAAGTCCTGCAGCATTGTCACGACCAAAACTTTAAAGATGTTGAACAAGAGTCTGCTGTCACTTGGACTGCATGTATTTAAACCTGACTAAACATAAAGTCCAGCTAAAGATGATGTGGTTTTGGTGTGCGCAGCAAACAGTGCTGGATGACCAAAGCATCCTTTCCATGATTAAAGAAAGGCTCAGTGAAAACTCTGGCATTCAGTCACCTGAGCGTTTGACTTTCTGAAGAAAAAAAAATGAAGGCAGGAAGACCCACAAGCAAATAGCAACCAAAGACAACTGCAATAAACATCACAGCGGAGGAAACCCGTATGATGTTATGTATATGCCTGCAGAGGATTCTCAACAGCATGCAGCACTGTGCAAAAGTCTTAAGCAAGACTTGTATTTAAGCTTTTAAGGTGATCTTCAGCAACAGTTCTCCAGAAGTTTTTTTTTCTTTGGACATTGGCTGCTTTTTCACTCATTTTCACTCCAGTCCTTGTGCCTGACCATTTTCAGAGGAATGCCTGTTAAGCTACTGAACGCTGACCTATGAATCATTGAAGCATAAAAGGCACCTAACTCAAGGGATGAATCAGTGCTGTGTCTACACATAAAAGGTCCTTTCTTACTAGCAGCCTTTCTTTAGTGGAATCTACAAACAGTGTCAAAGAGAGCAGTTTGACAGGCAAAAAATTGTATTTTTTGCAGCACCAACGAATACTGTATTCCTGAAGAGCTATTAACTGAAAACTTAGCATGTCTCAGTTTGACAATTGAAGGACAAGAGAAAAAGTGGGAGGCTTTAAAAAAAAAAAACGAAAGCAGGGGAATATACAGCAGATCAACAGTATCTGAAAGTGATGTCCTTAAGAAATTGGAAAATATAAGACCTGATGCAGGATCTGAAAGATTGATGGATTGATCCAGCTACTGTTCACTGAAGCCTCATCAGAAATGGTCTCAGTGGAAGGGCGGCTGTGAAGAAGCAATACAATCTGGAAAGTCTGATTGGCAACAGCTTCATTTTTGTCTGTACAAAAATGTCTCATCTGTGATTAATGCAATATTTTTAACCCCTGAGAGTCTTTAAGTGTATATACATTATTCCTTCATTAGGTCCATATATATTCCGTGTTACTGTATTGCAGTCAGTGTGGAACAATATATGCTGTACTTCACTCACTTATAGGAAAATCCATGCCCAATTAGTTGCCTAAACTTTCTGTCAAATCTTGCATACATGACTTGAAATCATGACTAAAACTATCCTAATTTCAAATATATTTCATTTAGTCTTTATATCACATTTCCTTTGAATGGCTGAAGTCACTTGTTAGTCATAGAAGTTACAGAAAATAACTGCTAGTTTGTTTTAGAGGAGCTAAATCACCTGTTTGAGCAGAAAACAGCTGTGCCCTTGTTTAGCTCAGTCTGCCACCAGCAACTCCTGGTGATTCAACAGCACTGAACACACACACACACACACACACACACACACCAGAGTCGATCAATGAGAGATTATGTTCAGGGTTCTGCAGAGTAACACAGTGGACCGTCTGCCAAGAGGAAGTAACATTCCTCTAATTCTTACACCCACCGTCGTGTAGAACAAGGCTGTTGACACTGAGATCGCTGTTAGATAAAAAAAATAATGAATGGGGATGAATACCCTCTTATTTTCCAGAAGACAAGCACACGGGATCCTGGAGAAAACACTTGGTGGGATCAAGAGATCATAAGTTGAGCTGCAAGTTGCAGATCTGTCTACACTGATTTGTACTTTCACCTGTTGTTCTAATTTACCTCTTGAAGTTTGCTTTGTTTCTTTCTGGCTTTACAAAATTTAAACACATGCACCATGAAGGTGCGTCTCCCCTGCTTCATCAGCACAAATTGACTCTATTTGTGTGCAAACAAATCATGCAATCGGCCACATACACACACAACATGAAGACTGTAGTTGCAGCAGGTTTGTCACACTGTGTCATGCAGTTTCATTGCTCACGTCTCTTTCACGTGCAGTCTCCTCACTGCAGATGCGATCTTCTGGGTTAGTTCATCCACACAATTACAAAACCAGTGACAAACGACAAACTAATTTTTACATTTTTTTTTTAAAGAGTCTGGTCTTTCTTCTCTGTGGTTGGACAATAATAGCAGTCTTTCAAACTTTGGTTCACTTTGTTTTTCCAAATAGCAACTGTAGATTATTTTGGCCTCACAAAGAATGTGAAGTAATGGTTTTCCATTTAGCGCTTGTCTATCCAAAAACACCGCTGAACTGGCAGCAGGTGTTCCCGAAGGGGAAAGCGAATCCACTCGGATGTGTCATTTTGAATGTGGCCATTAAAAGGACACGCTGGTAAATATGAGCTAAATAGCAGACTTTCCCTGATTGTCCTTTGCCATTTTTAAAGAACAGGGCAAGCTGCGAAACCAGACCTGCCACCAAGTATGCTTCTTATTTCAGAATGTAACCACACACTATGGTTTTGTGCTGACTTTATTGTATGTTTGCTCCATAGCTGTGGTCCGGAGTCGTGAGTAATGCAATATTTCTTTCCTAATGCTGACTAATTCTGCACTCCAGTTGAGAAGATTTTGCTCATTTGCCCTTCTTCTCTCTAGCTCCAGCACGATCCTCCAGCGCTCGAGCAAGGAGAACGGAAAGAGAGGCCTCTGGCATCACCAGCCCCAGTAAGTAGACTCCACCTCTCCAGTATCCACATATACAACACGTGGATACATATATCCATATACAGTATATTCTTTGTAGAAGCTTAAGACACCAAAAGTAAGGTAAAGATTCCTACTGCGTACCTAGCATATCTCCTAATGCATTTGGAGAATTTGCCACATTTGGATGTGAATTTAGGCTCTCTTAGTGTCTTCTGCGTCTTTTGTGTGATCCCAGAGATGTGGTCTCAGTGGCATCTGTTGCAAGACCCTTCTCATCACTGAGTCATAAAAAGACTGGCTGCATGTTCAGGGTTGTTGTCATCCTGCAGAAGGATTTTGGGACTGATCAAACCCCTCCCTGCTGGTAATGAGTCATCAGGAGCCTATAAAGTTTTGCACAGTTTAAAACATTCATCCGCAAAAAGGTCTAACCGATGCTGATCTGTTGCTCATCCAATTATGGGAATCCTTAAACTCAAACACTGCTTTTTTTCAGCTTCCGTTGATTGCTCTCTGTTACTGTGGAGTATTACGAAAGTCAGCGTCATTGACCGACAGCAGAGGAATGTGGTAACACTCAGAGCAGGACAGTTGGTGTTTCCTGTGCAGATAACAGCAGATCATAGATACATTATTATGATGTGAGGAATTCTAGAAAGAAACAAAGAAATTGGCATTTCATGATTACTTTAGGATTAAAATAATATTTTCAAAAATCTTTTTGTCTCTTACAGTAATGTTAGCGGTTATAGTGGCAGTATTGCATTAAAGTTGTTCTAAATGCACTCTTAAGAATAAAACAGAAAAAAGTCCTAAAAACCAATTAAGGTCAAACTTATTTGCAAAAACACCTGCAATATTATGGCAGTACTGGTTAAATGGTACATGTCACATAGATAAATTCTGCAGAAATGAAATGCATAATTTGTGAACTGTGCAGTCACTCATTCACAGGAAAAACAGATTTGACACATACTGATTACCTCTTTGAGGCTGTTTGTGAAACCATAAACTTATCATGTGATTGACACTGTCTCATCTTGGGGGAACTACATCACACTTGCAACATGCGACATCTTGACAACTCCAGCTAATCAAAAGAACCTTGCACTAGGGCTGGGCGATATGGAGCAAAAATAATATCACAATATTTTTAGCTGAATGGCTATATATATATATATATATGTGTGTGTGTGTGTGTATATATGTATATGTTTTCCCCCCAAAAGGTATAAACAAAAAGGCACTTGAGTCACACGGGCACTTTTTTTTTAAATATTCAGCTGTAGACGTACATGAGAAATTGCTCAAAAATAAACTATTGGCATATTTAAATAATAAAAGTTCTTAATGCTTTTTTCCTCCATAACAAAATCTCTTCAGTCAGAAAGTTTCTCGCTAGCTCAGTAAATCCACAGACATGTGCACCGACGTATTACAGCAACGGGTCCACCTGCTCAATGCGGCGTCTACGTGTCCGCCGACTGCATCACGAACACATGAAAAAGACTCACTTCCGTTATTAAGGTCATGTGACTTATCGTACAACCCAACAGCCAGGTACTCTTGGTGGTCCAGGCGATGCCAAAGCGTAGGAACGGACGCAGTACGAAGACACAAAACACGGCGACAGCGGAGGATTTCAGGTTTCCAGAACTCTCTGACGTCACTGGAAAAACTTGCTACATTTGTCGCTAGTCGCTAGGGGGGAAACAGCCTAGAAACAAAGCCAATAAGTTGGCAACGCTGCATGACCCACGTGAGCATAATCCGCTGCGTGGTGGGGTGACATATTTACGCCATGAAATTAGCATATCATGAGATAATTTATTTTCTCAGACAAGATTTTTTTTACTGGTATTATCGTGGATGATATGATGGCCCAGCCCTACCTTGCACCCCATACCAGACTGCTGAAGAGCTGGAGGTTTGTGATCTCTGTGTAAGCACAGTTATCAATTTTATTTAGATATATTCACAACAACAGTAAGGGTCTTAATATTGTGAGGAAAAAAGCCTACAATATTAGATTTTAAAATGCTATTGAGCAAGCACTTGGAGAGGGTTGGAAGGAAAAAAATCCCTTTTAACAGGAACAAACCCCTGGCAGAAGCAGACTCAGGGAGGTGGCAGCCATCAGCGTAATCAATGATTTATAGCATTCAGAAACACTTCCTGTGCTCATTGATTTCTCTGCTGTCCACTCAGTTCGGGGGATATTTGACTCCTTAGTGAAAACAAATCTTAAAATTGAAGGGAAAGGGTTTTATTTGACAGTGAAAACTCATCTCGATCTTCCTAAACGTCCAACTTTAGAACTGACCAAACAAAGACTCGGACCAGCCAGTCCGGCGTCAACAACCATGCCACATTCAAAGTCACTTAAATCACTTTTCTTCCCCATTCTGATGCTCTGATTGAACATCAGCAGGTTATCTTGACCATGTCTATCCCTCCATACAGTGATTTTAATGCCATGTCAATGCCTGATTAGATATTTGCATTAACAAGCAATAAAGTGTCTGTAAGTGTACATATGCACACACTGCACTTACACACAGTGCTTAAGGCTGCAGAAGAGGCCCTGCTTGTCAGCAGACCTGACGCTGCTGCAGTTGCCTCAGGCACGTGTGTATGTGCATGAGTTTGTGTTTGCATTCACAGGGAGATGCTCTGTACAAAACATCTGCCAACGGAGCAGATTTACGAGCCGGCAGGCGTGTGTTGGAGAGGATGCTTTACTGTAAACTCAACCAGTGCTCAGGTCTGTCCAGCGCTGTTCCTGTTGTTTATCTGTGTGGTTGATTCCCATCTGTTAGTCAGCAGATCCTGTTTTACTGGACATGCACACAGAGACATTACAGAGCTAAATCCTTCTAGAAGGATAATCACATAGACTCAACCTTAATTACAACACTTTTTTTTATATGGCAGAACCCAACAGCTTATTGAACATTTATCCTGTTTCCCTCACTTAAGAATGGCTTCTTGACAGCCTCTCCTCCACTTAGACCATTTCTGAGTAGATGGATGAACTGAAGGGCCAGATGCATCTCTCAGGTCCTGAGAGGTCACTTTTCCAGAGCACTTTAAAAATTACAAGAAAGTCTGGTTCCTTTAAAGCAAAACATTTTTTTAAATCAGTGTGAGTTGAGGCTTTTGCAGAATGCTGTACCCTGGCAGGTGTAAATAGTCAGTCTAGATGGCTAAATAGCCCAACATTCATCTCATGATGATACAAGAACTGCTAATTGGAGATGACTTAACTTTACTGACCCGACAGATTGTCTCATTGGGAAACTAGCAAAAACAGGAGTGGGTGAACATCCTTGATCTCTGAAATAGTCGGTGTGTATTGGAAAGCAGGCCTGAATACTGATCTCTACTTTCAGTGTTTAGATTGTCTGTCAGCACCTAATTAGTCCTTAATTATTTTGGCACTGACTACTAATCCATGTCTGCACCTCATGCTAGGTTTGTGCACTGTTCTCTTTACTTACATCAGCTTCCAGCTAATCAGTGTTCCAGATTTTAGCCACTTGAGGCCTAATGAGCCTGGTTTTAACTGAAGGATTAAAAGTGATTTAGGCAGCGACAAACAAAGGGCACAAAAAACACTCTGAAGCTGCATGTGAATGCACAAAATCCTGGGTCACTGGGGACATTTTGTGTTGCACAAGACAGCTGACTGACATGTCTAAGTGTGTTTGAGCTCTCTATCAGAGCTCAGATGCTTGCCATGTGACCCCTGACCTCCCGGCGCAGCATGAGGGACATGCCAGCAGTCACAGGTCATTTTAGTTTCCTGAACACACATTTATAGAGCGAGGGCCGCTGTTCCACTAGTGTTCAAAACACACATATTAGTAACAGAAGCGCACATTCTCAGCTGCACTTACTGCAGGCTCGTCACTGGGAAGTGTGTTTTAATTAAGTTCCTCCCTTGCTTTCCAGCCCTTATTGTCTTTTGCACATCAGTATTATTTCAGCAGACTATCACCCTTTCACACAATCACAAAGGCAGAACTGTTTCATCGCGGGGAAGTCCAGACATGGCAGGACAGTCACACCAGCTACACAAGATTGCAGTTGGTATCAAATGAGTCAAGGCCGCACGCACGCGCACACACACAACACACACACACATGCGCGCGCGCGCAGGCACACGCAAAAGGAGCATTATAAGTAGGCTGACAGAAGAGTTTTCAAGCCCTGCAGTTTATTTTTGTCTGTAAGGAGCTTGTCTGTGTCACATGGTGGAGCTAATGGTTTCTATTTTCAAGACACAATGCTGCTTCAGTCTTTTGGTCTGCTCTGGAGAAGAGAGGGAGAGAAAGGGGGAGAGGGAGCGACGAATGCAACATATGATCAGCACATGGGGATGTCGTAATTCTGAAATCATTAGCAAGACACACTGAAGGAATCAGAGTTTGGGGGGGAGAGAGGGAGGGAGCCCAAAAGGAAAGAGAGAGTAAGAAGAGGAGGAAGAGGAACAGAGGGAGGGAGAAAGGGAAGGAGTGAGGGAGCAAGAGGAAAAAAAAGGGAAGGCTAAAAAAAGGCAGAGAGAGAGGGCGAGAGAGAGAGAGGGCGAGAGAGGGAGAGTGGAGTCAAAGAGCAGACACTACATGTGGCTGTGGAGGGAGTGATCCGGTTATGGAGGGGGACAAATTCTCAGGTAAGACAAGCGCTCTGGAAACTTAGAAGAGTTCATACCATCATTCTCTGGTGCAGTTTAAGGCTCGTCAGTCAGCTCTTTCTCGCTGTCTTTTCTCTATGAGCCAGAGTCTATTTTTCCCCTCCATGGTATTTTCCACTCTCTCATTCTGTGCTGTTTGCTGACTGGATGTTTTCTTTGGGGTTTGGAAGCTGGGACCGGGAGCTGTGCGGGGTTTGTGGAGCAGCTTAGCGGACCTGTTTTTTGGTTTATCTCTCTTTAGCTGACCCGTTCCTGTGATGTTTGCAGGCTTTTCTGTGTCTCTTTGTGCTCAACTCCCCATTAGATGTTTTTGTCTTTGCAGGCTGTTGGTCAGTCACCATCTTTTTTTCCATTGATGGATGCCTGGTTTGGTACCGTTTCATTTATTCTTCCCCGCATGAGTGAAACAAATTCATAGAAAGCTATTTTTGTGTTGAACTGACGCAGAAACGCATCATATTCTTTAGACATTTCCCTCCTTCCCCTGCATTCTTCTTTAGTGTGAAAACAGGAAAGAGCCCTGTTTGAACAGTACTACTCTTGTCCCTTGTGGCTTTGATCCCTCTTTGGCCATCAGTCAGTCCCTGCTTCAGTTGACAGTACAGAGAAAGAACTGCCTCGCTCCTCTAGGTGACTTTCCAAATAAAAATTCACACTTTTTCCAGTCGCTCTGCCACGTCTTTCTCTGCTGGATACCATAAACGATATGCATATTGAATAGATGAACATTTTTCTGTGCACATACAGTGTGCGCATCCATAGGTGCTGGTATGTGGGCTGCCCATTATGTTAAAGTCATCAGGGAGGCAGTGCTGTCTGCTTCTTGTTGGTATTTTTATGTGTGAGAGCTGTTTAAAAAAAACCCTCAAAAGTGGAGTGGGAGCGGTCAAGTGGCAGCAGCAGCATGTTTGTCTGTGTGAGTACGTGTGTGTTAGTGAATGTATATGTGGCTGATGCGGTAGTGTGCGAATGAGTACTGCTTGTACCACTTACAGGGTGTGTTGAAGTAAGGTCAGATTATTGGCAAGTGTGTAGTGGAGGTATCACACCTTCCTACCTCCCTCTCCTCTGTCTCGCCGTGGCCCTGCCGCTCCAGGTGCTTCCTCCAGTGGCCTGTAACAGAGTCAGCAGGACATGGCTTGTATCAGGTACTGATGTATCTATATTTTCAGGTGTGTGCATGTGTGCAGGGCTAGTTAATGGCTAGTTAATGTCATGATGTAACAGGGGGTGTGTCCAAGTGTGCATCAGCTTCTTCAATCACTTGTAATGCTTTAGCTTCTATTGGCTCACACGTAACTGCATTTATATTGTGCATTGGTTAGCACTGCTGTTCGCTGATCTTACATATACAGTACATATGCATTTCAGTAGTTTCCATGCAAGTTGCCTGACCCCCCCCCCCAACACACTCATACACACACGGATGCACACACACAACTTGGAATGTCTCAGGACCATTTGGGAACTTGGAAAACATAAATATCCAACGCAGTCACATTCAGGCACCACCCTTGCCTAAACCACTGAGTATTTCCAGGAGTGACAGCATGTCTGAAGCGCCCGATTTCCTGCGCTGCATGCCACATGTAAGAAAGGACAACTTTTGAAATAGTTTTGACCTGATTCTCCTGAAATTGTCCAAAGTCTGAGAAGGACAGCCCACACGTCCTCCTGAGGCACAGCTGCCTCTGACAAGCAGCTGGGGCTTTCTGTGTGGACTATCTATCTTTTGGCTGAGATAGGCTGCAGCGCTCCCATGACCCTTTTTGGTGTGGTATGTATCATGTGTACCCCACCGAATTAACACTTTAGAGAGCTTGAATGCCCCCCCCCCCCAAAAAAAAACCCCGGGACCTAAGCTGATTTCCCAAACCCCCCCTTCCCCCCGTGCCCCCTCCCCCCCCCCCACCCCCCCACG
>VUQK01014834.1:40097-57368 GCA_015106715.1 Bujurquina vittata
CTTTTTGGTGTGGGATGTGTCATGTGTACCCCCCCAATTAACACTTTAGGGAGCTTGAATGCCCCCCCCCCCCCAAAAAAAACTCTGGTACTGATGCTGATTTGCAAAGCTGCCCTTGTCTCCTGTGCTCCTTCCCCCACATGAATCGACAACTGTGATATCCTCAGCAGAAACTTTCCATGAACCGCAGAGCTGACGTTTCATCATTTCCAGTCACAGTGAGGTCAGCTGATGAGGTTTGATGGACGTCTGCGTGACACAGCCATAATCAGCGGCTCAGTGAAGTCCAAGGGTCACGACTTTTACAGTAGTTGCAAGCTTTTGCGATCACCACAGTAACTCACTGAAAGACCTCAGCCAGCGTGTTTGTGGCAGGAGCTCGCCGTTTGTGTAATTTATACTCTTACCACCAGGTGGAGGCGCTGAGTCGAGTAAGTCAACACACGACTCTTTGCATTATCAGCCTCAGACACTTGAGGGACTTACTTCACTCCTCTGCACCTCCAGCCTGCTGCAGAGTAAACAGTTTAAAGGAGTTACGGTTTAGCACCATTCTGGTGAAACTTCCTTAGTGTTGATCTGGGTGAAAACAAAATGTGCCTGCAGTGGAAGAAGTAAAGATGATGTTGGTTTATCGGTGTATTAAACAGTGACGTTACCAGCCCAGTGGAGATATGAGGCAGAAGGCGTAGGTGGGAGAAAGAAAGAGGGGCCTAATAGTAGTTATCTCTGATGCAGGACAGCTGTTCTCTCTGTTTACCAAGCCCCAGCATACATGTGCAGTCAGATACACAGGCAAAGCAAGCCACACCACAGAGTTTTTTGGTGTGTGTGCGGGGTGGGGGTGGGGGGTAGGGGGTCCCCTGTGTGTGTACACACAGTGTAGTCAAGCCATATTTTCCAACAGGTGCTGCTGCTCTTGATTAAACGTCAAGGAGCCTGGCCGGGTGCTGATGTTTAACATTTGGTTAAGAGCAGCTGCTGTCACTACAGCTGTGCCTGTACTTTACATGAAGCTAGTTCACCACCTCTGGGGCCACAGGCTCCGTGTGCAAGTGTGTAGGTGTGTGATTTAATGTGAAAACCTTACAGATGGTGTGTGCACTGTCACAGAGCCTCACTCTGATGCCTTCTCTTGCCATTCATTCCCATTTTTGCTTAAAAGCGCGCTTCCAGTGGGGTTTGCACTGCCACTGTTGCTGATTCCATTATTTTTTCCAAACGCTGCTGTTTTAAACACACAGCTGACAGAAATCTTCCTGCTTTCTAGTTTCCATTGAGGCCGCAGGGGTTCGCTGTCATGCCACATCTTCCTTTCTCTCTCTCTGTTTCCCCTCCCTGCCTAGGGAAAGAGCTGGCACACCTTTCCCCACCTTTCTCCCCCTCTCTCTAAGCCCCAAGCCAGGTACAGTTACTTATTATGGGGGTTGCAATATAAACAGAGTTGCAGTAACCATACAGGAGCGTCCAAGAAATACACACAAACGAGCATTTATACGCCATCAATGCGAGCAATGCACGCGCTCGCCGGCACACAGGCTTTACCTCTTCCAGATGGTTTGTTTGATGCAGTCTGACTCACGGGCGAGTTGTCTGCATCGAGGCCAACAAAGATTTTTGTTGTTATACGATGAACTCAGCAGGAAGCCAGAGCTTCCTCTGTATCTGGTACTGGAAATGTTTAAAATAACAACTGACACAACCTGAAAAGAAATGCCGATCATGATTCATGCAGTAAAACTGGTATGACTGGTGTAAGGAACAGCTTTTTAAAAAATGCTATTGAATCATTTAATAACATTTAATGACATTTAATAAGGACTTTACATTATTTCAGTCTTACGTCCTCCTGATGAGTGTGGCTTTGGCTGCTATTGAAACTTTTCTTAGACATTTATCTCACAGGAGCGAGCAGACTGGCGTATCACAATCTGCCGTTGCCCTGGCATCGCCCTAGCAACTGCCACACCAAGCTGGCATCTGTTTATAGAAGCAGTCGTCTTCTCCTCCCACTGTGCCCCTCTCGTTTTTCAGTTCCTCAAAGGGCAGGACCCTCTTTAGCGTGGAGGTGGTCTGGGTTTCTCTAAGCTGTCTCTGTTTCTCTTCGTCTTCATGCCACAGAGCAACATTTTAAATGTATTCAAATGTATAACAATACAAAAATGTACAGGAGGCTTGAGGAGCCAGCAGATTCTTTCTCTGGATTTAATCAACGTTCATAATTATCGCTGCTTTTTTTAATTTTTATTTTTTTTACAGCAAATACACACCACTGCCAAGAGTAACTTGATGATTTAATTATTGTGTGGAAAATAATGCATGTGTTTACCATTGTGCCTTTTTTTTTTCCTTTTTAAATTTCTGCTTTAATGAAAAACATCACCTTTACTCATACCACAATGCCACGTTTACCAGAAAGAAGAGGCAGTGTGGTTGAATTGACACTGTAAGAGGTCAGAGCTCATGCTGATATCTGGAAACAACATGTCCTTGTAAAACCCTCCAGTCACCGCATACCATACCCAAGACATATGTTCCGCAAAAAAGCAGATAAAAATGATTTCTCAGAGCTCGGCATGTGCTGAGTGCAAACGCACGATTGCTATGATGTGAATGAAGTTCTCTGAAGGGCGAAAACATTCCCGTCTTCTCCCAGTGTGACAGTTGTTACAGGAGATTGGATTAGAGCTGTCTGGGCTTGCCAGGGCTTGCAAGGATCTGCAGTGGAAGGAAGTGTGCATTGCTGTGTGTGTGCTTGTGCGCTTCTATCGTTTGTGTGGACTTTTGTGTGTCTGTGTGTGTGTACGTGCTTGAAACCATTTTGACAACTTCAAAGAACGGCATGCACGTTCACACTTGATTTTAGGGTTTTGTGCAGAATCAGGGTTTGGTTCACTGTTCGGTTTGGGCATGTGAAAGTTATAGTTAGGGTAGTAAGTGTCCTCAGACTGATACAAAGCTGTTTCAGCAACAGAGCTGTGCTCAGTGTGCATGTGTGTTTGTGGTTTTGCATGCATCAGCTGTGCGCATATTAATCGTCTGTGTGTGTGTGTGTGTGTGTGAAGGCTCGGCGTGTAAGTGGTGGGTATTTTTGTGCCAGGCAGGGTAGAAATCTACACACACACACATGTTGGGCAGGATTGGCTGTGTGGATGGAGGGTGTGTCCCGAGCGGGATTCTCCTCGTGTCTCCATCTTTATTTGTTCCCAGATTAAATTACCAGGGTGCTAGTGACCAATACAGTGACACATTTAATTTATAAGTACAACGCTGACCTCTGCTGGAAGAAGTGATGCACAATTGAGATATTTATGTTCATATCTCCAGGGAAAGACACTTCACTTATGCATTTTTGGGTGTGTTTATGGGCGAACTGTATGGGGTACCCCAAGACTTCTGAACAAGGCAGTACAGATATTGTACACTAGCAAAAGGCAATTTTTGCATGTATCAGGAATTCATTCATGTGTCCCAGAATTTTCATGTTCTCCGTATTAGCCAAAGTTATTCACTAACATATTGCGGGTTACATACTTTGCATGGTTCAATGACGGGGAAACGTGGAACAAGATTAACCTCAGACTGCAGGTTTTGGTACAGTATAGCTTCGTATTTATTTTCATAATCAGCGTGTTAGTGCGTGTTTGGGCACTCGTGCACATCTGTGTTTATGGCAAGGCAAACATGCCTAAATCAACACAAAATGCAACCTTTGATTCCAGTGTAAGCAACCAATTGGCTTTCCAGACAAATGCTGGATGATAAATCACGTGCAGGACAGAAACTGTTGAGAGGGCCTCTTAACGTCTTCTGTCCCTTTATGGCCTGAAAAATTTATTGCCGTTTAAATCCAAATCATTTTTGCCTCGGCTGTTGCCTCTGAGAGCTGCCTTTACTTTACAAGCAGCACATCCATGCAGCTTTGGAAAGAGTTATGAGCCTTAAGAGAAGAGATCCTCTTAACATGCATGCACACACACACACACAACTATAATACTTTTGGTGTTTATTGTCTTCACTAATGAATGGTTGTGAGGCCAGCAGCAGCAGCGTTTTCTCACCACAAGCCAGCGGCTGGTGAAGGTTGAGCAGCTGCCTGAGGGTGTGATGACATTGTTGAGTAACTCTAGTTTACAGAAAAGGTAACAGCTTTTGAAGTGAAGGGTCGGTTTAGATGGCAGCTCTGTACTAGGAAAACCTTTCCAAGACACTCTGGTAAACTGATTGTGAGTGTGAACTGCACCCAGGTTCATTCTTGGCATGCATTCATCAGCATGCTCCTAAATGCCACATCCGCTTGCTTCTTTCCCCTGGTCTCATGCAGAGAGGGACACACACAAACACACAGACTGACCAGCGCCCCTGCCCACCCTTCCCACAGAGAGGCTCATTCACATGGTCATTAAGTCATTAGGCTACTTATTTATTGATGTCTGCCTCCAGAG
Organism: Bujurquina vittata; assembly: GCA_015106715.1. NCBI lineage: Eukaryota > Metazoa > Chordata > Actinopteri > Cichliformes > Cichlidae > Bujurquina > Bujurquina vittata. The sequence goes on from VUQK01014834.1 coordinate 44,543, forward strand.
TGACTGAGCATGTCAGACGATCTACAAGCTGCCTGTGTGAGCCCGTCCTGACCATATTAGTCCATGGTGCGATTCTGTCTCCACTCTGTGCCGTCTGCAAGTTTTCTCTCCGTCCACAGTAGGACTGAATGCAGAGCGCGTCTTTCCTTTATATCAAGTGAGCTATGTGTTTGTGGGATGCTGCTGTTGGTTTATTCAATATGCTTTAAAAGGCTCATTTAAAAGGCCCTCTGTGTGCCGGTCAGTGTGTGAGTCACATCATCGGGCCTGCAGGAAGTGTGTTTGAATGTTAGCATGTGAATAATTCGACTTGCCCAGTCAAAAATGAGAGGGTTCAGAGAAAGAGGCAAGCAAGAGAGGAGGGCTGCAGAAGGGGAGGGAGGGAGATATGGAAGGAGGAGGAGGGGGGGAGCGGGAGAGAGAGAGAGAGAGAGAGAGAGAGAGAGAGAGAGAGAGAGGGAGAGAGAGAGGGAGGGTGGGGGTTGTCATTGGTTGCTCATTCCAAACTCTGGAAGTTGAGAAGGAGGAGAAGAGAAAAATAAGTTGCTGCCTTAAGAAAGAGAGGAGAGATAGGACAGGGAGAGCGCTTGGATCTGTGACCAGCTTGTGTGTGTGTGTGTGTGTGTGTGTGTGTATTTTTTTTCTCCCTCCCCACCTCTCCCTTACACAGGCTCCTAATTTGGGATTTGTTTAAAAGTGGGACTGCGCCGTAGGAAGACTTTTCCTTGCTAGGGAAAGGGAACCCTGCTCCCTCTCTCTGTCTATTGCATTTATACACACACGCACAAACACACTTGCCGCCCAAAATGTCTGATTCCACTGTCAACGCTCACTTGGAAGGGATCATATCAGACTTTGAAGGTCAGTTTCTTTCTCTCATGTGCTCTGCTGCTGCACTGCTTTTCTTCTTCGTCTTGTCACTCTGTGGAGTGAGGCTCTCTTTCACCCTGCCATGAGGACACTATAGATCGTTTCCACATGTTTGATTGGAACCCAGCGCATCTGGAAAAATGGAGAGTGCTGTGAGGGCTTTGTTGACGTCTGCGGTGAGCTGTGGTGTTTTTTGGGAGTGAAATTGTGAAAGCGTTGCTTTTTTCTCTTTACTGCTCTTTAACTTGCGTTGAGAGACGCGAGAGTGCGTTTGTTATGAAGTGTGAGATGTGTCTCAGTGAGATATTGTGCTTTCAGTGGAATGTGTGCGACTGCTTTTTTTTTTCTTTTCTTTTACAACAAAGCGTGTGACAGAAAGGCAAAAATAAAACTATATCTGGAGCGCTCAGGAAGCACAGACTGACCACAGGGCTGCGAGGTGAACACCTGGACCCCCCCCCCCCCCTTCCTTTTCATCTCTCTGCCCCTGGCACACAGATTCCCCCTGTCATCTCTCTCCTCCCACTCGTCCTCTGGCTGTGCTTCCCCTTTCGATCTCTCTCAGCAGCTTGTCCATTCACAGCTCCCTCGCCTCTTCCCCTTTGCCTAACTGGTGGTGGATACAAGAGGGATGGGTGGGGTGGGGGGTGGGGGTCAGCAAACCGACATCTCTCCCCTAACCTGTCTGTCTCACTAGCTGTCTGCTGTCTCATAGCCATTAGGAACGCATCCACACTTGTCCAGAGCTGTTCCTCTGTCAACACCAGTTTGCTCGTGGTATGTGCTGGGACTCTCTCTGCCTCCGTCTCTTCCTGTCTTTAGGTCCTTAAACCGTCAGCTTACACAGTGCGACCGAGCGGAAAGATAAGTGGCGTTCAGAAAACAAGAGGTGCGCTCTAACCATGTAGCTCAAAGTCATGCTTTCAGACAGCCCTCGCTCATGTGTAACATCAGCATAATGGCCTATTGTTGGGACTGTCAGTGTTGTGTGTGTGTGTGTGTTGTCCCTGGTTGGGCTAACTGTGTGGTAATACCTTTGTGTCACCACCATGCCCCGTGATGTATAGTTCTGTGTGGCTCAGTAAGTACAGCATGGCACCGATGCAGCACGGGAGTCCTGCGAGAGCCGATATGCATCAGGGTTGGAAAATAAATAACTACAAGTTCTCCTCTTACTGTAAGTGATTAGATTTCATTATGATGAGCTTTTTTATATATATAATGAGCATTCTAAATGTTTTACTTTGTCAGACAACTTTTAGATATTCTGCAGTCAGAGGGGTGTTTGGGTTGAAATTTGGTGTAAGGGGAACTTTTAAAATCAGTTCAAATCATAAGCAAGGTAAAGTTAGGCTGGGAACACCTCCTCTTAAAGGTCAGATGAGGCTTTCATCACAGCTCTCCTTGAAGCAAAAGTTTGTAACTTTTAAGAGAAACAGTAACGGACGTCTTTGAATGAAAATTTGAATTTAAAAGCGGTACAACACACCCTTTATTCCCTGAGGGGGTTTACCTGCCTAAGCGTTACCTGGGCTGGTAAGACCCGTACAGCAGTTACCAAAATTTTGATAGATAGTATTGCATCACTGAGTCAGTTCATTGCCTAATTAGTTTTTGCACGCAGTATTCTCCTCTGTTTGTAACTTATAGACACAGTTTTGAATGAATCACTGTGCTGCAAACTCTTTTCACTGGAAGCCTCCAACAAACAAGCTGCATCCAACTTTTGGACTTTTTTGGTTTAAAAAAACATGACCGTGAACATTCAGCATTTTACTGTAGATGAGTTAGCAGTGATATGCGGAGGAGGGAGATTTTAACCACCACAGACCACATCTACAACGTGTGGAATAAGATGGAACGCTTAAATTTTCCACAGTGCTTTCACATCTCCTGTACACAAAGAATTGACCCATTGTAGGTCCATACCTGCCTGGGTTCAGACCTTTAAATCCATCCAGTGAACTGGCTGGTATTGTGACATGAAATGGGAGTTTCTCGGTTAAAAGACAGTCAGCCCGTTAACGGCCAAATAGTTAGTCAAACAACATGACAAACTGTTGTCAAGCTGTTTGAAAGTGTTGCAACTGGTTACGGAAAAATCTAATCTGCTCTTCCACAGAAAACTGAGTGGAGACTTCAGACTGAAGATGGGAACAGCTGATAGTTCTGTCTGATATTGGGCAACATCTATTTAGCACTGGGTTAACGTGACCTTATACTCACTCTGTTCAATTTGCTGACTATTAATATATTGACAAACCCCAGTGCTCATAGATATCATCTGATCAAGTTCATTGCTTGGATGTGGTGGAAAATCTTCTTTTGCACTACATTCCTCTAAAATCCATACCGTAAAGAAAATGAGGACTTTATATGTAACTGTGTGGGTGTGTGTGTGTGTGTGTGTCTGTCTGTGTGTATCTGCCATGTCACTAGTGCTGGACAGTGGGCATGATTCAGCCCGCCACGCCCTCAGCTGATGACACCATTGAGAGGCTGAAACAGACAGAAGAGAGGATTTACTCGCCCCTGAGGCTGGTGACCTCAGCAGTGACCTCAGCCTCCCTAACTGACATAGATCATTGACCGGGCCACTGGGCTCATCTTCTGCAAGCAGAGGGAACACATACACACACGCACACACAGATACGCATTCATTCAGGGTCATCGCAAGAGATCTGTGCTCTCTTTTCTCTTGGGAAAAGCTGGCTGTTTTTGTGTCTCGTAGTGATTTCTTTCGACTACTCTTTTCTATCTGTATCTCCAAACTGCATGTTTAAGGGCATTTGTTCATCCAGTGAGAGGAAATACCACAGGAGTAGATTTCTGTGGTGGGTGAAAATGTCGGGGTAGGCCAGAGAAGAGGAGTGGAGCACTGCCGGGCCTCTTTTTTTTTTAACAAATGTGCATGGGGCCCAGCCTGCATGGCACTTGACAACCCACTGCAAATAACACGAGTTTTGACAGTCGGTGATAAGACAAAGAAAAATTGTATCTCAAGCTAAGAAAGCAGGCTTTTATGACTAGCTTACAGTAAAGTGTATAGATATATCATATGTCTAGTATATATTACACAAACATTAACTTTTACAGAATTCGTAGGACATTGCAGCCTCACTAGCTGCTCTTTCGCCGTGCGAGCGGCTGTTTTAACAATCTGTTTCTAAATAAGGCGACCCACCTTGTTCTGTGGGACAAAACTCGTTAAGGGTGTCAGGAAGAAATCTGACAAGGAATCGTGGCAGGAACTTAAATGCCCGTCAAAATGAAAACAGTCATTATACAGTAAGCCAACTGCCAATTACATGTGGCTTTGGATTTTTTCAGGAACTGTGTTAGTTGCTGCTCTGTAGCCAATAAAAGCTCTGAAACTGTGCTACAAATAGCACATACTGTATGCTGTGCTGCTGATTGTAAGCATGAAGGCTCGGTAGCCACACTAAACAGAGTGTGTGAGAGGAAGGAAGTGTCTTTCTGACAAAGGGCTGATGAGCCACCCTCAGGAGTCCCCCCCCACCCCCCAATCCTTATCAGCATTATCATGCTTCTCTGTATTCACCAGCTAGAACAGGTTTCCTGCTAATGACGCCAACTGCAGGGGTGCTGCTGGAAGGCACAGAGGGTCACTCTGCAGAGCGAACACAGCAGGTCTTTGTTAGGCTTTAAAATACTCCTTGGTTTATCTTTTTTTCCCCTCCCAGTTGGTCATGGGGAGTAAAAAACCAGCACCTATTCCAATCCTGGGCAAGATCCGAGAGTTATAAACACGCTCCATGCTAGAGCTAAAATCAACTAGCCTTCGATGAGAGATTTTCTTTGAGCAAAAAGATTTGTTTGGAAAGAAAAACGTGTTTGACTGAGAACCAAATGTTCCTGTGCCAGCTTTTCCAAAGAAACATTTTGACCTGAAGATCACTGTGTTTTTAAGAGAGGAGCGTGAGCCTCAGGTGCTCAGCAATAAACTGTAAATAAAAAATGGGCATAAATTAGGCAGGTGTAGCTTGGGTGACACATTTGCCTAGTACACCAAGATGGTTTCTGACTCAGAATATGCAGAAACTGAGTCTCATAGGATACATGTAAGCACACACTAAAAGTGTACTTTTAGTGCCGGTGTCAAAGCCCCAGATACATGGGAAGGTTATATCAGAGCGGATGTCCGGCATAACATCTGTGCCAAATCAAACATCGAGGTCAATGTGCTGTGGTTGTCCCTTGGGAAATGAGGAAGGAGAATCTAATGCTAAGTGACAGACAACTAAACTACTAGACTTTCTTATAATCTAATGTTAATTCTGATTTAAAGTTTTCATTCTAAAGATCTCGGACCTTTCTGAATCGTTCACACCTAGTCGTTATCATCAAAACGGCAAATGCGTTTAATGTTATGGAACAGCTACTTTAACACTACGCAACTGCTGCCTGTGTTTACCGTGCAGCCAGAGAAATGGGCTGCTGAATGTGTTTGTAGCATGTCAAACATCTCGCGTGCTGCGGAGTCCAGCATTTCTTTTATACTTGGTTTGAACACCTCAGCCAGAATAGAAAGGCCTTTCTGAATATGTCATCCATCTGATTTAAAGCCACAGGGCTTGGTCCCTGCAGAGAGTTTGGTTATGATAAGAACGCTCAAAAAGAATTAATACCTGCAACTACTTCTCTGAACAGATGATAGATTTCCACCTTCAGGGAGATGATGGTGAAGGAGATAAGATAAGGAAGGCGGCCGAGGAAGACGACTGCAGGCCATACTCATCACTTTTGTGCACCTTTCCATTGGGTGCTTGGGCTCAAATCCCAAAAACTTGACCTGATCGAAATGATGTCTATGACTGGGTTATTTTTTGATAACCTCAGCTGCGTTTCCTGTGACTTCAAAATAAAAGCCATCAGTTGAATGAGCAGAAAATATTGGTTTTGCATTGGCAGGAATTAAATACAGCAGAAAACGGGGATGCTGATTTTGATTTAAATAAAAAAAAAGACATATAGGAAGCTGCTGGGAATTTCCAGCAGATCCAACCAACATCACTGCAATAGCCATGACAAAGAACATAAATGAACAGATACAAAGATTATAACTTACCCTCAAGCTGGTGCCTTGTCACATGATTATGAGTTTGGAGATATTCTGGAGCTCTAATTAGGTTTCGTTAGATTGCTTACTGTCAACTTCCAGATGACCAAACTACCTCTCGCTGACCTGTCCAGCCCATCTGCTGTCATGCTCAGAGAGGCACAGAGAATGCGGTGGTCAGTCAGTACATGCAACACTAGAAGAGCAGCATCGTGTGATTTTTCTGGCAGGTTAACTATGTTTCAATGCACTACGTGGATCCAGCCCATGCCTGACCGAGTGTTGGGTGGAAAACATCATGCTTGGCTCGGTGTCTTCCTTATTTGGCGGTTCAGGTTGGCGTGCATGGTTGAGAATGGTTCATTAGGGCTCAAAAACCTGCCTCAAATTCATCTCAAATGAGAAGTAAATAGAAGGAGATAGAAAAAGCAGGACTGAGGCTGCATTTTGTTCCCATTTTGGCTTATCAGTACTATCTGTTCTTCGTTGGAAGGTATGTGATCAATGCTATCGCCTCAGAGCAGCAGCAGCTTGGAGCCATCGCGCGTAGGCATACAGTTAAAATCTTCACACGCACACACACCACCGCCATTTGAACTCTACAAGCTGTACTATTCGCCGTCATGTGTAAACATGCACGTAAGGAGTTGCTGAACTAATGGTGCCATCTTCTTTGCACAAAAAGAGACCTTAATTTATTCCTCTACTCAAGTCCCATAATGCAGTGATGTTGAGACAAAAAAAGAGCCAAAAAATGAGCTGCGCTCGCTTTACTCTACAGCTGTGTTTAAACACACACGCACACAAACAGAGAGATAACACAGAGTAACACAGCTGACGAGGCCCCTGTCTCCACTGTGTCTGTGAGGACGTCACAGCGTTGGCCTTCTGTCACCGCAGAGCACACTTAGCGCCGTTTCAGGCAAACAGGTCATTACTGTATATCAAACCAACAGCCGATTCCAGTTTTATGTTGTTTTTGGTGTTTTTTTTCTGCTTACTTTTGCTGCTCAGCCTGTATAAACAGGGCAAGTCATGTCCACTAAATTAGCCGCTTCACTAATGCTTCACCTCCGCTTCACCTCCGCTTCTGACAAGGAATTCTTGCTGCATCATAGATCTTCAGTGTGACTGACTAGTGTGTCATTTGTGTGCTTGTCCTTTAAAGAAGACCAGCAGGCATTGCTGCCCCGTCTTCTAAGAACATTTCAAGGCCAGTTTTCTCTTTATTTCTACATAAAGAGCTCCTTGTCAGAGACAGATGAAATGATGGTGGCGATGTAAACTTCACGCTTTTGCAACTGGAAAGGTCATTACTGCTGCAGACAGCATGTTAAACCAGCATCCCACAGTGGGCTGTGTTATGTGTTAGCTTCTTCTCGGTACACGCTGTGATATCAGGCACAGAAATCTGCAGAAACACCGAGCTGGAGGAAGAAAAGCTTCTCCCATGCTGGTACTTGGCTCATCAGCTTTGAAACACGCCAGATGCCTGCTCAGGCTCGGGTGTTTGTCTGGGACAGGGGCTGTGTTGGTTCAGATTTTAGTAGCTGCTCTTGTCTCTGGGCCGAGCTGAGGTGAGCCAGGTGTCACCCTTGCATCTGACATGGAGCTCATTGCAGTGAGGGGAAAAAATGCATTCATCAACCAGTAATAATACAGCTGCTGGTGAAATACTGACTCATTCAAAAGATATGGAAGAAGCTGACTGGTTGGTTCAATGACTGTAAATGACACCTACTGATTCTGATTTTGCTTCATGGTCTTGGCTTTTAGGGCCCTGAGATGACTATATTTAGAAGAGGGGATGGTGTGCTAAGTTATTACACAGCTACCAGGCTTGGTTAGCAAGCTGCAGGTATAAATACTGAAATTCCACTTACCAAAGCAGGAGCACAGGTTTCTCAGGCATTCTGTACAATTAACCACACAGCAAGTCACATTGTTTGCCAGACACAGTGGAGGGGTTTGGTTCAGTGATTTGAAGTAGCTGAAGTGAAGCCTCCATAGAGTTCTTAATATTGCAAACTTTTAACCTGAAGGAAATCTGAGCAGGTGAGTTATTTATAAGGCAGCCTCAAGGGGTCACTCTCAGAAATGCAGTTTTTGACACATGGCTGGCCAAGGCTGCGATTTAGTGTAGCCTAATATTAAATAAAAATAGAAAGAGAAATATTTCGTTATATGTGTGTACATAGTTGAGTGGTATATTTTCGTTGTTAAATAAACAAAACAATAATAAAAATGCAAGTTTGTTTCCTCCACTGGGGAAAATACATACAAACAAACTAACGGAAAAAAAAGTTATTATATGGAAATTTTTAGATAATTTATTTTATGGCTGGCAAAAAAATAAATAATTACAGATCTCTAGGGCATCTTTCCAGGATGAAACTTTCAGGGGTCACATGATCAATTTGGGCTCTGACGGACTCTGATAGGCTGCTCCGTCCACAGGTGCGCTGACGTATATCCGACCGTGAATAAACATGAATCCTTTTGAGTTGCTAGTGGTGCAAACGGAGTTGACAGCTTTCCCCACTCAGTGGTAGATGTGAGTGGGTGGCTCGGCAGTATTATTAAACCGTGCTTGGTGGGAATAAAGGAATATCTTTATCGAGTGGATAAGGCGCCATGCTATCGCGCTATATGAAGCGTGTCAAGACAAGTAAGAGTTTGCTCGGTTTGTTGGCAGCGTTAGGGTGACGTACAGCAGTAGACCCCGGCTCATTTTCCTGGTATCCTTAACATTTTCTGTGTTGCATTTTTTCGTAAAACTTGGGTTTTGGCTTAAATAGTTTCTCTTATTTGGATGTTTCTTGTCCACCGTGTGTTTTTTCTGCCGTCTTTTAATTAAAAAAAAAGTGTTGACTGACAGCAGAACTCTTCAGGAAACCCGAGGACTTCCTGGCCTGCAATGCTTCTGGTTTTTGAGAAGTTTTTCCAGAAATTCCCAGACTAAAAGGAAAAAACGTAATGAATATCGCTGAAAAAAAGTTTCAATTATCATCATTGACATCTATTTCTGCAGCGTTAGAGAGGAAGTGATCATTATTGTGTCCTCTGGGTCATGCTTTCTACTTTTTTCTTTTTTCTTGCTTTGTATGATGACATTGGAACAGTTTAATGTTAAATTAACTCAATATCAGTCAGTACAGGCTTCTGCTTCTTGTTTGACCATGTTCGTTGTGTCTTTCAGCGCTGAAACGCTCGTTTGAGGTGGAGGAAGCAGATACATCCACACACCCATCTCCCCTGACTCGCCGGACCACCAACCCCCTCCGCTCATCCACCTCCTCCACGTCCAGCCAGCGGAGTTACGATGTGAGCTCTCGCAACTCTGACTACTCCTCTACCAGGTCCCCAACCTCTGAGTCCTCCAGTCTACGCTCCCCAAAGTCCGGCATGAGGCGCATTGAGTTGTCAGGGGGCCGTAACGCTGATGCAGCCTCTTCCCGCCGTGCAGAAATGTCCATCGAGGTCTCCTCCAAGCAGATAGATAGCTCGCCCAGTGCTGGCATCACTCGCTTCGGCCTCAAACGGCCAGAGGTCAGCCTGAGCAACCGGAGTACCTCCCTAGAGAGCTCCTCCAATTCCATCTCGAGCACCACTAGCAGGCGGGCAGAGCTCAGCATGACAAGGTCCCATGAGCCCCCTGCCCCTCCCAGGAGGATGGACTCCCAGATGTCCTCATCCCCAGTCTCGAGGATCCCTGAGCCCCCTCAGAGAAGAGCGGAACCTCCATCACCCAACCTCAGTCCAGTTGACGTGGCCTTCAAGAGGCCAGAGGTTACTGTGGAAAACAACGGCCACCAGCCAACTGCATCTGTTGCCCCCCTGCCTTCCCCTGCGGAGCCCCGGGTGGAGAGGGTGCAGTCGCCTGTCACAGAGCCATCTGCAAGCCGACCAGCAGACAGTGAGTACCTGCTTAGCTCAGCGTGTTTTCCAAACTAACCAGTGGGTATGAGATATCCACCCAGGCTACAGGTAAACTGCTCAGTGGGATCTCCCAAAAGCAGATTTGTGTTTCTGATTGCTTTCTTTGTCTGGTGGTGTATCTTTCTGAGTCCAGTGAGTCTGGCACTCGTCGTTTCTTTCTATTTAACTTTATCTTGCAACACACTGAGTCATGTTCATGAGGCGTACAGCTAATATATTAAGTCTTTTCTTTTAATTCATTAAACATATATGAAAGGCATAATTGTGAAGCTGCAAAACAGACTAGAAGAGCACAAACATGAGTCTTTGTGAGCTTGTCAGTCTAGACTCTGAATGTAGGTCAGTGAGGGTGATGATGAGAATCCCAGGGCTTCTCCCAGGATAGCAGTTAAAAGAAAAAAAACTTAGGCGAGCAAGCAAATAGGTCGGCTCTCTTGAACTTCAGTTAAAAACTTAGAGCTCTTAGTCTGGTTAAAGTCTCTGTCAGTTCAGACACACAGGCAGTTGTAGTTAATGTGGAAGACTTTTTATAAGATGCATGTGACACCGGAGGAAGTACGGTAGCCGCTGATGTTTTTAACCTTAGTGTGTGGGTTGTGATTTTTCTTTTTTGTGTATTTGCTAGATTTTTGTGATATAAACTCAGTGGAATACTTACGAAAGTGAATTTACCCCCGTCTAGACCATTCAGAGGCCTTGCTTCTTACCCACAGCTGACTAACCTCTCAGATGTGGTACAGGGAGGATGCCAAGCCCAAACTGTGCGCCTCAAGAATTGGTTTTACTGAGGGGAAACGGTCACTTCTCGGACTAACCGCTCAAGCTGGCCAGTTCAAGTATTTGATGTAGTCATCTCTAAACATATCGGTGACATGATTTGATGGTGGTTTTTTTTATTTGCTTAACCATTTTTGAGCAATCGGTCAGGGGAAAGTGATGACGGGGTTGGTTCATTGGTTCATGCCCAAAGATGACATATGATCTATGAACTAGTTCTTATGTTTTTTTTAATCTTTCATCACATTATGAGGGTGAATTTATCTCTAGAGTAATGCTTTCCAAAAACTAAATACATATGGATGTGCCTCATTGTGAGTGGAGTAATTAAGCCTAACGTTTAAGGTTAACCCATAACCTTTATCTAGTGCCACCCTCGAGATAAACTTTGCATTTTTAGCTGAATTGCTTTTTAACCCTTTTCTTTGGTAATACATTTCAGGCCTTGGGAGCTGCAGCTGTTTTTAGTTCTGCTCTGCTTCACTCCATGTGCAGGGCAGCATCAGTCGCATGCTTTCTTTTTGTTTTCATTTAAAAAGAAGGCGGGACTGAAGTGTGGATTTAGGACTTAGACTTAGGACTTTTTTTTTTTCCAGTTTTACTTATTTTGATTGTTTGCTTTGCTCTGTTGTCCAACTAAAATGGCTCATCACTGGACTGGTATGTGCGTGCGCGCCTTTGCTATCTGGAGACAGCTGTGTTCATGGGTTGCTCTCACAGCTTAAGTAGTATCCAGGCGTAGGCCGCTGGGAGGTGGTACATTCCAAATCTGGAGGTTGTAAAACATTTCACATAAAAATAGAAAGCCTCCAATTTCTACTTTTTTCTTTTTTTAAAAAAAAACATGATGTGTTGCCTGTTTCTGACTCCCTATCCACTGTGCTTCCTTTGCACACAGTTAGAGATTTATTTTAGTTCTGTCTCTCCCTAAAGATATACTTTTCAGCTACAGTTTCTTAGATGCCAGCATTGGTGAATCTGTACATGTGTGTTATAAATATGTGAAATAAGCAAGGAAAAGGGAGAGGATTAAATCTCAGCTTCTGCCACATTTGGCTCAGATTACACACTTCCTGCTCAGCCGTGCATGCGGAGGGAGGCCCAGCAAGAAACTTGGGAAGCTTCCAGCGGAGAGTAGATAGGAGGTGGAAAAAGAATGAGCGAGAAAGTGAGGGGAGGGTTAGTGAGCGAGAAGGAAAGGGAGAGCAAACTGCAGGGAGATGTGAAATATGCAAAACATTGTGTTTCCTGTAGTTTGTCTGCAGGGAGAAAACAATATGAGAAAAGCCCATCTTAACCTCCCATCATTTAGGAATAAATCTAAACAGTTAGATCACACTGGTTCAACATCGTCCCTGAAACCAGATTTTAATTACCGTTTCCTCAACAAGTACACACAGCTTGGGTGCAGACGAAGTATTTATTTTTGTTTGAAAATATTTTGACTTATTTTAGAAGGGGAAGTGGGAAATGTTTTCAGTTTGTTGGTGGTGGTGTGTGCTTATTCTGAGGCCCATTAGATTACTCAAAGCCTCTTGTGATATACATTAAGTGGGTTGTACCTGCCTTTGGGCGTCAGCTCATGTGTGTACACGCCATCGACGCATACATTCATCCTCACATAGATGGTGAGGTTTAAGAATGCCTCACGCCCAGGGGAGAGTGACTGATGAACATGCTGATAGGTGATAAGCAGCTTTTGTGGTGGCTGTCCGAAAACACAGGAGGTGGTAATGACATGCTTTGCTTCGGTTGATTTGTCGGCTGTAACGATGAGCAGCTGTATTCAGTCTTTAGCAGGATGTGATCTCATGTTTACACACACGCGCACACACACGCACACATGCGCGCGCTCATTCATTGTGTACACAGCTCAGTTTCCTGTTCCTAGCCTTGACCTTGATTTGTTTTGTCATGGGTGCCGTGATACATATTGCAGAGTCAGGCTAAATAAAATAGGCTTTATGAGCTTAAACTTGCCTAACAATAAAAAGAAAAGCTGTTTTCAGATTTAAATGCAATTTGTGGGAAGGGTGTGTGTGTGTGTGAGCTGCAAGTTTCTCCTGCAAACATTTGACTTGCAAAGAACTTCATGAAAAATATCTGGGCAATAAATCAGCTGCTGTCATCTTGCATATTAACACCACCTTATGATATCGA
>VUQK01014837.1:18127-31148 GCA_015106715.1 Bujurquina vittata
AAAAAAAAAAAAAAAAATCTTAATGTTATGGCCAAATTCATTTTTTAACAAAATGAATGAATGTTTGGTTCAGTTTTTTTTTTTGTCTTTTCTGTGAAACCTGAAAAAATAAATTCTATTATTTTAAGAGAGCGACGATAAAACCTCATTGCTCCTAAAAAATGCAACACTTCCCCCTTGAGGTCAAAGACGGGAACATTAAACATGTCTTTAACATTTCCAGGAATAAAAACTATGCTGGTGACATATTGGATTTGACATATATTACACTCCACTCGGGCATAAAAACCGCCACAAACTAAAAGCAGCAATAATGTTTAATGAATGGAAGAAAACAAACCAAATATAAATCTGCTGCTCTAAAAAAAAATAAATCCGTTTCCATCTTTTCTGAACGAGGAAAAAGTATTTTATCGCATAATAGCAAGCAGGTGTATGCGTGCATGTTCTGCGCATGCTTCGTGATGAGTTCAGAGTCCCTCCGATTCCCTCGGAAAAAGCAGTGGGCTCAAAGTAGTGAAACTCCCTGACGTGAAATAAAAAGACCTTGTCTTTGTGTTACTGTTACTACATTAAATTAAAAAGAATATTCAGAAAGAAATTTAAGATGACATCCACAAAAAGTGGAAGACGGATTTAATTTGATGCAGTGACATGAATATTGTTACTTAGTAGTTTCATAACATTATCTTTCTGAAAAAAAATGAGCGAGGTCATTAGTCCTGCACAACAGAAAATAATTAGACCTTTTCAAAATTAATAATTTTTTTTTCTGTTTATTTCCTGATATATAGTGAGTTATTCATTTTTGGGTTGGATTAAGTTATGAATGTACTAACTAACAAACTGAGAATGCTGAAGTTAGTTCATTTTCTTAGATATAGAGTAGTTTGACAAAATAAACTGCTTATAAATTGAAATATGATTGAATATGCTGAATAAAACTTAAAAAGGTATACACTGGTCATAAATCAACTAATAAAATTATAATATAAAATGCACCCATAGTGAATATTGCAGCAGTGATGATGTCAACAACAAAGTGGCCTCTTTCATTACCAGTGTTTGCAAACCACAGCTGACAGACTGACTGTGGATATTTCTGCCTCCGTCCACTAGATGGAGCCAATGAAATGCTTCTACATCCAGCTCTGAATTACTTTTGTTAAATAATCCAGTGGTGGTTTACTTTTTCTCTTGCGGTGCATGTTAGAGATACTGAAAATGTAGTTAATTACTGTGGTTAAACTGTTTACACGCTGCAAAGGGACTAAAGAGAGTTGTAATGTATAAATTATTTATAGGCCTTGTATTTTAAGATGGAAGTTATTGTTTCTAACTCAAGCTGTCTTTTGAAACTTACAGTAATTGACCATTTTTCTGATTATAGAATGGTCTGCTCAAAGAAAAAATATTTAGTTAGGTTTAAGTGCCCTTCACCTCTGATGGCTCTTGGCTCATAAGATGACTCATAGTTGCACCGTATGGAGATCAGGTTTTGCACCTCATTTGCATATGAAGCACAGTAGATGAGTGTAAGGAGGATGCGGACAGTGTGCCCATGGAGAGATAATGGGATTATATCTCCATTATACCCTGAGGATATCGTTTCAGTTTGGATGCACTTCCGCTGTGATAATTACAGTCCTGAATTCATGACAGGATTGGATGACTGAACTGATATCGGGTGAACACCCATCCAGTCCAATGATCTTATTCTGGGTCACATGGAAACTGTTAATTATTTGTAAGTGAAGAGTGTAGTGCCATATATTTTTCCCTATGCTGTCATTGTCATAAATTATTTTTTCTTGTGTTTGTTGACTCTTGACTGTTTGTTGAGAGAGAGAGAGAGAGAGAGAGAGAGAGAGAAAAAGAGGTGGTAGGCAGTGATGTGATGCGTCTCGTGATCCACCCATACTGATTCTCACTGATACTCTGGCAGACATACAGGAAGGGTCGCTGTTTCCCTCCCACATCACTGCAGCAAACAAAGGCAGCAAAAACAAGAGAAGCTTGAATGTCACAAAGCGTGACCCCGAGCTGACCTCCCTCCATCCTGCAAAGACACAGAATAGCCTCAGCGACTCTGCATATGAACTCTGAATTCCCAGGACTCTAAGACATGAATACGTTTGTTCATGTAAACCGATTAATATGTCTTTATGTTTTGGATAACTCAGTCCATTAAACTGCCACAGAATCTCCCTTAGTTTTTCAGCTGCGATCACAATACAAGATTGACATCATTTTCATACTCATCAAACCTGTTAGGTGCCCTTTGTGCCTTATAAATTAAAGACATTGTGGATCCTGGAAGAGACCATTTTAGATCCAGTGATAAAGGAATAAAAGGAATCACCAAGAGCAACTTTTTATTGACTTAGACTAACACTTCTCTACAAAGCAGGATATTAAAAAGACATACAGTTGTGGTCAGAGATTTACATACACTGATCATGGGCATGAAAGTCAAAGGAACTCAGTGAAGATCTAAGAAGGAGAATTGGTGATTTACACAAGTTGAGAAGGTCTCTTGGAGCCAAGACTGGAAACTGCTGCAACACTAGTGTCACTGTCCACAGTGAACAACATTTTACATCACTATGATGTTCTGGGACTGTTTTTCTGCCCGTGATACTGGTCCAAAGTGCACAAAGTGGATGGAACAATGAAGAAGGAGGACTACCTCCAAATTCCTCAGCTTCACTTCCGATCAATAGCTCGATTATTGAAACTCAGACCCAACTGGGTGTTCCAGCAGGATAATGATCTCAAACACACACCAAAACTGGTTTTGGAATGAATAAAGCAGGCTAGCATTTAGCTTCTGGAACCTTATTGGAAGATTGTGGGCTACACATAAAAGCCGGCTCCGTGCCAGGAAACCAACCAATTTAAATGAACTCTACAAATTCTGCCAGGATGAGTTCTCAAATATCCAGTCAGAATTTTGCCAGACGCTTGTTGTTGGCTACCAAAAGTGTCTGGTTGAGATATAACTTGCTAAGGGGCATTTAACCAAATATTTGCGTGAGTGCATGTTTATATTTGAGCCTGTATGTATTTTTGTGATCCTGAGATCCTGTGTGGATTAGAGAAAATCCAAATGAACAAAATGAACAGTGACAGTATGTGTACATTACATGTATGCTGTTTGTCAAAATATTTGCTAAACAATTTTTATTGCAGTGGCACTTCGGGGTGACTCGAATGTGTTGTCATGCACACCTGTAAATAAGTGTTCATCGAACAGTGACATTGACGGTGCCTGTCATTGAGTAATTTCTCTTATGCAATGAATATGTAGCTTGCAAAGACGAAGAAGAAATACATGCATTCATAATTAATTTGTTTGGTGTTTATTTTAGACTTATATAGCGACATAGTGAAGATTTTTATCTTAACATGACAGCATGCATGTCTGTGTTTTCCCAGCAAATGGCTGTTCCCTGAGTCTGGTTCTGGAGGAGGTTTCTTCCTCTTGAAATGGAGTTTTTCTTTCCCACCTTTGCCTAGTGGTTGCTCATAGTGAATCATCTGATCGCTGGGGTTTCCCCTCTTAGATTACAGGGTCTCTACTTTACTGTATAAAGTACCTTAAGGCAACGGTTGTTGTGAAGTGGTGCTGTATTAATAAAATTAATTTGAACTTCATTCAGGGCACAAATGCAGCGAGTTCATTCAGATTCATCATTAATATCTCCTTTTTAACATTTTTAGCATTTGGCGACATACATCTTTTATGTTATTTTCTCCCCTTTTTTTGTTCTCTATTTTATCCTGCCTGTCAGCTCTAGTATTGCACATGTATACGTGTGAATAGTAATACAAATGAATACATAAATAAAAGAAAAAGGAACAACACTATAGAGGGTTTATAGAGCTTGTCTTGGAAAAGCAAATGCGTTTGGCACAACAGTGCATTCAGATCATGATTCTTTTTGCTAAAGCTGCAAGACAGGATGGGCTGAAAGGAGGGAAAGGGTAAAGAGAAGAATAAAAGATCCAACTGAGGCAGTGGTAGTCATTGGCTACATCAGCTAAAGAAGAATTATGAATTAAAGGTTCAAAATTAGGCATATTCTTAAGAGTATTTAAGACATTTTGAAATGAGTTCTCTTCAAGTGTCTACTGTTTGGCCTTACATCTGGCCAGTCATGTGGAGAAATACTGGGAATGTTTTTTTTTTAAATTGCACATCTCAAATTTTCTTTTTATAGACTGTGCACCTGCTACATTTGTATCTAATTTAAAGTCAAATTTATTTTCCATTTTTATTAAACAATGTATTCTTAATTTTGTTGTCATTAGAAGATCACAAGTTACAGAGATATATTGTGTCTCCAGTTTTTTTTTTTTATGCAGCTCTAAGGAGGACAATTTGCATTACAGATTAGATGACAAGTATTTCCAAAACCCTGGCTATGTCTCTGCAGATCTTGCTTTAACCGTCACTTGGGGACTTTTCTCAGGAGACTGTGTTGTAGGTGCACACAAGAAGCTATTTTCATATAAACAGTGACTAGCAGAGGACAAGTGTTTCTACTCTTGTCCAACAAATGCAGAGGTCACACGTAGGTGTGAGTGGTGGACTCCAAAGTGTCACGAACTGTGCTGATTTTCATGTAGTAAAAAATTATGCCAATATGTGCAGTTCCCCAAGACTTCAGTAAACTGAAGTTTAATTCTACCGTATTTATTTAAAAAGTAGCACGAAAAATAAAGGCTGCAAATAAGATGACAGTTTTTCGTCACCAGTTACACGTATATTGTTTTGTAACTCAGTCTTTGATCATAACATAAAAATAATTCTATTTATTCGGGAAAAAAAATTATGAGTAAACCACAGTCTGCTTAAAGAAATGTCATCTTTACGATAACGCCGGCCAAACCGTGCCCCAAATCCCGAATCACTGGTTCTGCGCACCGAAACGGACACCCTCTCCCCTCTTGTTGCCAGATCTCCCTCAGGAATCCCAGATCGTCCCTGAACCCCACCTTGGGCGCCTCAGCTTATGGGCGGGTGCAGACGGCGTGCAGCGGCACTTGTGCGCATGTTTCGTGTGTGGATGGTGTAACGGCGCAGGTCTTCATTGTATGGGTTGATGTCCAGCTGGAAGAAGCTGCAAAATAAGAGGGAATCGCGCAAAATATCGGAGACTCCGACAAATCAGGTGGCATCATGAGCAAAGTGCAGGGTGGGATGAAATGCGTGAAATATCTGCTTTTCGCGTTCAACATCATCTTCTGGGTAAGTCCGCTTCAGCCGCGGTTTGCCCAGAATTAACGTTGTTTGTGTCTTAAAATCACCCCCTCGTCTTTTTTGTTGTAGTTGTTGTTATTAGTGCTTTTTTATTTGTGTTTGCCTGATGAGGTGATGCCGATTGGATTCATTTGTATTCAGCGATTCTGGAGTTTCGTTGTTTCCATGCGAAAAGCCGCCTTGTTGTAACGTTTACATGTTCAGCGTCCTGCACACTCAAAGTGCGTTTGTTGACATCGTTTGATGTGCATTTGAAATCTGACTGCTTTCGTTATTCCGCGCAGAGTTGAGGAGTTAATGTCATCTGTCATACCGCCTCTGTGCACCTGCTCTGTTCACACCGTTTCCCCAAATGTGAAACCAAACCTGAATTATGTAACTCAGAATCCTCCTTTCATTTAGGTTCATTACTGTACCCTCCTGTGGTGCTGCTCATGATTTACTGTTGCTGCAAGTACATGCCGCAACAGATACATCCGAGCTACTTTTCCAAGACAGATCCCATCTCATGATTTGGCGTTGAGGTGTGACTTTGCTGCTGCAGGAGTGTGAGGTGTTTTTTTTTTCTTCTCTTTACATACAGGGTTAATCTGTTTGGGGGAGCATCGTAAACATGATGTTTTGGTCTGCAGTGCTGCTCAGATAAGGTTGCCTGTGACTCAGAGTCACTTTTGATTTTCTGCCAGTGACTTATCATTTGACATCAGTTGCTTAGATTCTTGGTGTTCCCAGTCTAGAAGATACGCGACACTAAATGTTCTGTCAGTGTGCATGTAGTATGTATCCTGTTAAACTACACATTGAATGAAGATCCATTCTTTGCATAATTTGATTTTAATTATTCTATATGACGCAAAGGACCCAAGTAACCCAGTAAGGTTTTAGTTGCTGTCTTTGTAACAGATATGTTTGTGCAACAAAAATATTTTTTCTGTTTGGTTTTTGGTTCTGTTCATTCTACAAATGTATCTCATAAACTTTTCAACCCCGAGTTTGGGAACCACTGTTTTCGAGTGCAGCCTCCACGTGTTTAATTCACCATCATTAGTTTATAATCAGTGATGGGTTTGGATTAAATTATTGAGTTAGTGACAAAGAGGCAGTTTGTGTTTACTTTGTCATCCTCATTATGGTCTGGACTCTTGCAAATGTCAGGAATTGATCCTTTTTACTGCTAAATGATACAGTGTGAGTTTAACTGGCTGCATTGACTCATCTGTGCTCTGTAAAAACCATCACTTGTGTCACCCAAAGTGACAGCGGCCTCTTTGTTCGGCAGTTTTGGGACTGAAAGCAGAGCTGTTGTGGTTGTAGCCAAAAGGGGCGTACAGTACGCTGTCATTTTGAGGTGCAGAGCCAACAAGCAGCCAATGCCAGTGTGAGTTACATCACCCAGGCACCGTGAGGCTGGCACAGCCTGTGGCTGAAATGCACCATGGGAGCTGGACCACTGATTCTAATGCTAATGGTTGTGTTTAGATGTGGTACTTTGATGGGCAATGTGGCTGCATGGGCTGTTGTTGCAGAGTGGCCTTCCACTTTCTATCATTTTATTGTCAGAGTACTTCCCAAACAGAAGACACTTCCCCTCTTTAGTTTGGGCGAATCTAAACAGCAAATCAGGGGAAAAGCTCTTAGATGGGTTCACCAGAAAGGCCGTTTCATCTTCTTTTCATAGAACTGTGGGATTCCATTTTTAGAAAAGTTTTTTGAGCTCAAAATATCTTTTTTCACCTGCAAATTCATAACTCAAACATGTGATGCTGCTTCTGTTTGAACATATAAAGAAATATGGTTAGGCTTAAAATATAATCATGACACACAAATTAGGTTTTAGCTTCTATACACATTTGTCCTGTTATGCTTCTGTTCTTGGGTGTTTAAATTAAATAATGTTACATAGGAGGTCAAAAGGATTCTTTTTCTCAGAGTGAAACCTGATTTCAATCGAATGGGTTATTTCAAGTCAGGCTCTCTCAGAGAGGAATGATGCTGCGCAGGGTAGACACTTGGATTTGTTTGAAAAGTCCTCAGTCTCTTGAGAGGTGAAGCATTCACAGTTCTGGCAGACATTTGTTTAGATTAAAAAAAAAACAGGCCGTGAACATCATTAGCCACTTTAGCACCACTTTCAGAATTTTAATTAACTGACGATACAAGAGACATAAAACCCCCAAAACATGGTCCTCACTGTTTAACTGTGAGGTTATTTCTGGGCAAATAGAAGAGCTGTCAGGCATCATCATATTCAGCAAACCTGAAAAGACACAAATAATTGTGATTATATTATTTATCAATTCTTAGGTGTCGGGACTGCTGGTGCTGGCGGTGGGACTATGGCTTAGGTTTGACTCAAGCACAGTGGACCTCCTGACAGGCGATGGCGCTCCCTACACCTTCTTCATTGGTACGTCACAGCTTCTCGCAGCCTCGTGCACCTGCTTCGCCCTCTGCAGAATAACTAACCTTACCTGTGGACGAGGTGAAGCTATCTGAGCTCATCACCATAAACAACAGCTCAGATTTAAAGTCAGTGCAGTCGTGCTTATTCGTTTCTTCACCATCTTGACCAAATATTGTTACGTGGACCCCAAGAGGTTAATCCAGATTAAATGAACTTTCACTGTTGACAAATGAGAAAGATGATCTAAGAAATCACTGTTTCTGAATATGGATACATACTTAAAGGTACAGTTTACTTAAGATTTGATACCCTGTGTATTACGTGTAATGTAATGATAATGTTACAAACCGTGATGAACTTCCCAGGAGACTCAGCACTGCCAGACTAACTGGAGAACCCTTCAAGTGTTGCTAATGTTAAAGAAACCAGGATCTTTAACGGCACATTTTTATCTTTGGTACATTGAGATGTTTTATTTCTTTGCATTAAGCACAATGAAAGTTGTTTGATAAAACATATCCACAGCGACTAGGCTCGTTTAAAGAGATTTTCCAAGTCCTTGGCTCTTCCCTTTCACTTTGGAAGTGGCTAAAGTATGCGCAGAGGGGAAGTGAATGAAGAAATGTCATAAACAGATGGAAACTTCCCATTAGTGTTAATCCTGCTGTTTATGGAATATGGAGGCATTTATTATCTTGACATGAACACTTATTTGGTTTCAGTTTGACTGAAATAACGTCAAATAACATCAAATCAGAGCCTTTAACTGATTAATGAACACCTCTGAATTATCTTATAGGTGCTTCTTTGCAAAGCTCACACAGTAGATTATTAAAACATACAGTAGACAAGACAAGCAGCTAGTGTTCAGCACTCAGTACAATAGGCCTTCTCTCTAACACTGTGTGGGAGCTGATGATTAGAATGAAGCCTATTCTTGTTACTCCCATTTAAACCATGACCTAAAATGGTGACTTCACTTCATCAGCTCTCCGCTGTGCCTTCGTGGAACTGGCTGCCTCTCTCAGGACATGAGCAGCAGGTTGGGTGGGGCCTTTGACACAAGACTATATCCTGCAGGCAAACCTTGGGGAAAAAAATTAAACAAGTGCAAAAGTGAGGGGACAGGAAAGCAGCGCAGGGCAACCAAAAGGCCGATTATGATTACATTACTGAGATTACAACTTTAAACATTTCAGCAAATACATAATAATTAAATACAACATAGCTTTGACATTATGTCGCACACAGTAGCACTGAGTTATGAAACTCATCTGTTTATGCAAAATACTGCAAATGAGGCAACCTTTCTTTAGCATGATTCAATTTGACATGCAAAAATCCTGGAGTTTCTTTATTGTTGTGTCACCTTGCTCAGTTATTTTGTTTCCAGTTGCTAAATTTGGGTTTAGCAAATTGTATATAATGTGAATTCGATTTCTTGGAGTGCAGTTAAGGGTTTTTTGAAACTGGAACATATGTCAGTCTGATCAGTGATTTGGAGGAAATAGAGCTGATTAAAAAAAAAACAAAAAAAAAAACCTATCCTGGATGACTTCAGAAGGGAAGGAGAGAGAGAGAGAGATGGAAAGTTTGTTATTGCCACCTCTGAAATGAGATGCTGTGACTAATTTGTCACTGTGTGAAAAAAGGGTGGGTGTGATCTGGAAATGTTGGTTTTCTGGCTAATGCGCGAGAGGAACGTGCTTCACAAACTGGGCAGAGGAGCATTCTGATGTCACTTTGGTCAGTCAGCCAGTTATGAGCCAATTGGATGAATCAGTTGGCACTGTTTTAGTGATATTATCAGCTGGCAACCTCCAGTACTGGTCCAAAACACTGGTTTCAAAACTCATGTGTCCGTCATATAAATCCCCCACTCCTCCGTTCCTCCTAATGCAGATGTTTGTGGTGGTGTTAATAAGGTGCTATGATAATGCGTTGGTAGTCCACAAGTGCTACCCAGAGCTTTACAGTGGATACACTCGCAATGAGCGTTACAGTGAATAGTGTTGTTGTCGCTTAAGCTGAGTCTTAATTCTTTGTAGTGAAGTCGAACAGAAAGCTGGCCAGTGAAGCCACAGTCTAAGTTTCTGGTGTGGGCTTCTTTTTTTCTTTTTTTGCTTCTTTTCACACGTCATCTTTGTGGTAAAGAAGTGTTGAACTGTTGTTTCATTTCCCATTCAAGACAACTTTACAGCCCGTCAGCATTCTAGCTGCCAGCGGGCTCTGAGGTGTTGGGTTTTTTTTTTGTTTTTTTCTGGGGACTACAGTAAGTGCAAGAGCAGCTCCGTGGCCTCTGCGTTGGTTAAATTCCCACAATTCCTCTCTCTGCAAATGGACAGCATTGCAAGACCATAAATCCGACATTTAACTGGAAACACTAGAGTCCTGCAGAAGATCATTTACTGCCTTTGCAGCCGAACGTTACGACCTTCCTGGGCAAAACAACTGACAGTTGCTCCCACGTCTAGCACGGAGACTAAACAGGGTGATACCATAATAAGGCAAAGTGGCAGCATTCTCTCTGAGGGTTTCACTTTCCATTCTATCACCTTTGTTGCTCTCCAGTATGTAAACAGCCATTACATGCGTATACGGGATAATTAAAAGAGATGTTACAGATGTTGACGCTCACTAACTTGTATTTCTAAGAGAAACACAAAGCAGGAAGTGCGCTTGGCAGCTGTCTGGTAGATTTAATAAGTAGAAAAGAGCAAATATTAAAGTCAGTGCATAAGTGTTGGAAAAATGAGCAGCGGAGAATCAGTTCTGTGTAAAGCCTTTGTATATACAGTGGAAGCTTTCTTGGGCCATTATATTTTCCATTGCTACCCCAGACAATTTGCTCTGTATCCCTCGCTTCCAGCTCCCTTTCAGCTCAGCAGTCTATTCGCCTCATCTTTACCGTCCCTTTTGTTGCATTGCGAGAAAACAACAGCTTGCATTTGCCCCATGTGGATTAATTAAATCGCTGCAGTGGCTGCTGTCTGTGTCACCGATTAGGCCCTTAGCATGGACCTGAGGGACCCGCGTGGTGTATGGTTACAGTGTAAGGGGCTCAGTAGCAAGGACTGGGAGCAGGGAAGCAGACGGTGGAGGTGATGTCACTCAGGTTTGAGGAGAGTAGAGATGGTGGCAAACTTAGTTGAAATCTGCAGCCATCAAAGCCTTGAAAATTAGATTTTACAGGACAGATGGCATCTGTTTACTGCTTCACCCCGCAGGAGCATGAATGGGCAAAGTCTGAGTAACTGGAAACCCCACTAATGTATCAAAAGGGTAAATTGGAAGCATTGTTTCTCAGTGGGCTCTCTAAGTCTATTAGTTTGGTTTCAGATTTGATTATGATTCTGCATAGACTCTGCCCATACCTTAGACAGCTAGTCTATATATGGGTAGGACTTCAAGCTATTTTTGTAGCTGCCCAGAGCAGGAACGAGTCCAGCACTGTGTTTTGTTCAGCCCACTGATGGCCACTGGAGGTAATTTCTGCGGATCAGTAAAACCTATTTATAACTTTGTGTATGTAATTTAGACACAGTGAGTATACATCCGATCTAAATCCCCTCAACCCTTTTTTTAAGTGATCAGAGATGCTATAATGCAACAGTAGTTTGTGGCAGAGATTCTACGTTTCAGATCTTGAAAAGGCTTTAAAATTCACTGTGAAGGAGAAGCCTAACAAACAGAATGAATCGTGGGAGTCGATTCAGAGATGTTAGGCTACTAAAGATGCACCCACCTACAAACACAACACAAATAATCCTTTTATAAATTCTGCTTCAGCAAAGGCGAGCCTTGCATCGTACTGCCACCCTCAGCGGAAACAATAAATTGCAGCAATGTGGCACAGAGAGAGCACCATGATAAGATTTGTCTCTTATGTAATTTCTGGTCTTCTAGTTTATAAACATGGCAGTGAATTGTCCATTTTTTGACAGAATAATTAATTAATAACTAATCTATGTGCTGGTTTCTCTCCTCAGCTGTGTACATCCTTCTTGGAGCCGGAGCACTGATGATGGTTGTGGGGTTCTTAGGTTGTTTTGGGGCCATGCGTGAGTCTCAGTGTCTTCTTGCATTGGTGGGTTCAAGTGCTCAAAAGTGTCAACTCTCGTGGCATTGG
Organism: Bujurquina vittata; assembly: GCA_015106715.1. NCBI lineage: Eukaryota > Metazoa > Chordata > Actinopteri > Cichliformes > Cichlidae > Bujurquina > Bujurquina vittata. The sequence continues at coordinate 29,927 of VUQK01014837.1, forward strand.
TATTATTTTTATAGTAGGCTCTATATTGTACAACAATAGGGATCTATAATTGGATTTGATTTGTGTGCTTCTAATGAATAATTACAAACTTGTAGAGAATTGGGTTATCTAATAATAAATGAGTAATAGACAAATATTAACTTTAGTGTAGCCTGATATTTTTTCAACACACAATTACAGAATTACATATTTCTTTCCCAGAAAAGCCAGGGGAAATCAACCGGAAACAAATTAATTTTTTTGTGTCAATATTAGAAAAGTATTTGCCAATTATGGATTCATCCCTCAATACATTTAATGAATCACTGATCAGTTTTTGTGTCAAATATGTCCCCCGCTAGAGGGGGATAATAAACCTCGTTTCTCTTCTGCAGTTCTTTGCTTGCCTCGTGATAATCTTTGGGGCAGAAGTCACTGCTGGTGTGTTTGGATTCATAAACAAGCAGCAGGTGGAGTAATTTGATCATTAACAAGTCAAATAACAGAAATACAAATCACATGTAATAAGTGACCTTTTGTTTCCCCTCTGTTAACAACAGATTTCTGAGGAAGTCCAAAAGTTTTACAGCAGCGCCATCGTTGACAGCAATCCAAATGGAACGGCAATAGCAATGATTTACCATAAAGCTGTGGGTAAAATGTTTTCTTCATATTGGTGGTCATAATAAGTACCATTACAATTATGTTCTTTTTTTTTTTACTTTTTTTTCTCTCATATTTGCAGCTGAACTGCTGTGGAGCGCCCACGCTGGATCCAAAAAGTGAGCTGTGTGCAGACCTTCCAGATGACACCCAGGTAAACCCTTCCGCCTGCAGTTACACTTTATAGCCACACGATGGCATCATAGCACCATTTTAAAATGTAGCAGCGTTTGCTGTGATGAGCTTACTGTACCGTGCACAGTACATTATCACTATGAATATTTCCTGTTATCTTGGGGGGTTGTTTTTTTTTAGGACTGTCTGACTGCGATAACGGACTTCTTTGATGAAAAGCTGTATATCATTGGCTACATAGGGATTGGTATTGCAGGAGTAATGGTGAGAAAAGTTTGAGCTTAAACTTTATAAAACTTATTTTTTATTTATTATTATTATTATTATTATTTGTGATCAAGATTTCTCAGGTTACCGCAATTTGTGTCTCTAATTTCAGATCATAGGAATGATCTTCAGTATGGTCCTGTGTTGTGCCATCAGGAACAGCAGGGAGGTTATCTAG
>VUQK01014837.1:31168-45595 GCA_015106715.1 Bujurquina vittata
GTGCACCCCCCCCCCCCCTGTCACCTGGTCATATGGTCATACAGCCCTTCATAATCAACCTATGTGCATGAGAAGGGGAACCAAAGTTACATTTCAAAGTCATTTCTCGTAATTCAAACAAATGTGGTGAACAAAGAGAACCCATTCTCCCACTTATCCACGGACCGCATTCAACACGATACGCTGGATCGTTAACGTCACACCTTCTTCTTGAGTCCACCAGCACTGAAATTCATTTCCCTGTTCTTTTCCATAATACGTGCTTTGCTTTTAGCTCGGCTCTGTGACATTCCTCCCTTTTAACATGTCTTTGTTAGACTGCTGGTGCTCCGCAAAGGCCAAAGTGCTGCAGGTATAGAAGCAACACAGCACACAAAGCCTTCTTTGACACAGGAATGTTGTAACTGGGGAGTATTGCTGTAAATATGGACCCTTATTTTCACTTTGTGTGCTTTAGTGTTTTGAGGACTAGCCTACCTTTGCAGAGTAAATTTGCAGAGGAAAATTCCATTATGTGCCTATTTATTTAGTTACAGTCAAGCCTCCTACTACTGGACTATTTGCCTCTATCTTGTGATTTGAATATGTACACTGCACCTGTGCTTGCTTCCTGCCACCACTTTCAAGTATTTCTCTTGTAAAGCACAATAGTGTAGACATGTTATGAAGCCAAAGGGTTAGGATGGTCTTATGATAAACTGCCCTGTTGTAAATCTCCACATTAATCTGAGAGCTAAACAACACTTTGTGCTGACTTCTTCCGGAGCATGTTTGGGCTTATAACCCTGAGCTACTGTGCATTTTGTGTGAATTTTTGTGGATGTAAATTTATTTTTTTTTGGTGTGCCAATAAGATGTGAATTATAGAATAATATAGTTTGTCATACTGTTAACCGTAATAAAAACATTGGGTGCTTTTATTGATAGTTTCTGTCCTCGGAGGTGAATCACATGCGTGCTTCTTGTAAAGATGAAGAAGTTGAACAGAACATGAGTGTAAACTGTGGTTGATGAAGTTTCTGAACACGTCAGCAACATTCTGCATCCAGTGATGGCAAATTTTAGTCGCCCACAGTGCAAGACTTAAAGAATGTTGATTGATAGAAGTATTTACTGAAAAGTCTAATGATAGCAGGATTCTCCGTAATAGTTAGTCAATACCAAGCGGCATGGGATACGTGAAAAAATATTACGCTGACTGGGAAAAATGTCTTTACACGCCACCTACTTAGTACTTGCTCATAGTGAAAGGTGGGGAATTCCACAGCATGTGAATCAAGGCTCATGTTGCAGTTTTCAAGGATGATAATGAACCTTCAAAGTGACATATTACACTGCCTTCAGCATTTATGCATATGTCTGCTTAACTGTGCTCAACTCTATGAACGCAGAACAGGTATTAAAATTTTTCTTATATTTAATAATTTGCAAACCTCTTTAAGCCCAAACTTGATGTCAAGAATTCACCAGCCCTAAATTAACCTCAAGAACACTGGCTTAAACATTTGATTTTTATTCTTGTAAAGTCTTAAATTTAAAGTTAAGCTACAACTGTTAACTGTTAAGTAGGCTAAGATGCCTTAATTATTTACTCCTACCAATAACTGTTTTAACATTTTTAAAAACTTACATACTTGTGACTTATCACTGTTTTGACTTCAGTTGTTCTGCTGTAATCTGTCATGAGAGTAGGCTAAATTATTCACCCCTGCATTTAAAATATCTCAACTGTGATCTGGTGCTCTCATGTGATCATGGTGGTAAAGCTCTCTGAATGGTTGGATCAGATTCAGCTAGCCTTTTTTTCACAGAAATAGCACACCCGTAACTGCAGCTGCATTGCATAATACAATGTGCAGAGATGAAAATAGAATTGTGTGCTGCAATTTGTGGCAGTGATGCAACTAAAAACACTTAAAGGGAACCAATTTTGCTTATTTCCAGCTTCTGGTATCTCCAGATACTCACTTTGCATTAAGTTTATATTGTGAGCGTCAGGGCAGCTCCTCAAGTTTACTCACTGAAACAAGCCAACTTTCTTCTGATTGGGCGTGTGCATAAGGAGGCCTTGCTAAGCATATCTGTATTTACTGATGTCAATGAGAGTCTAGAGCAGAACAAACTATATTAACTGAGCATTTAGGAGTTTGAGCTTTTGGCTCAAAGGGAGTACATTGAGCCATATTTATATATTTTATATATATAATATATATATATATATATATATATATATATATGACCACTTTACACTCAACTTTTTCCATACTAGACATGCAGTCAACTTCAGTTTAAGGTTTAAACAAAATGTATGCAACAAATTAATAGGAATGTTTGAGTGTATAATTCATAAAGCAATAGCTCAAACTACTGTTACTGCAATCTGCAGTTATTCAGAATACCTTCATGTAAACCACCTTCAAAACTCAGAGCATTTAGTCATTGAGCACAGAGTACATATTTCAAGTTTTTATTTATATACATAGGTACCAAAAGCCACTGCAAACATTGTATATGTAGCAGTTTGTTTTTTAATAAACAAAACTAAAAAATAACAAACGAACAAAAATATGGTCACAGTAACTAGGTAATGCTTATTTTTCGGTCAGTCTTGCCTTGCCAAACCAAAAATAAATTTCTAACTGATCTGGTAAGGCATGAATCTCAAAGGACCTTTTGAATAACATTTCAAGTGTGGTCAAGTGGACAAACACACAAAATGTGCATGATTGCATCAAGTTTTTGCAGAAATGTAAAGTAGTTCACAGAGCACTAACAACTGTAGGGCTAATGTCAAGCGTAGGACACAGCTTACGGTTTGGTAAACCTTGTGGTCCCATTTCAGTAAGAAGGTTCATGATCAGAGTAAACATTTACACAAAGGAATTTACAAAAAAAAATCCTTTCCGATCAATTGTGTAAACTGGGCCATGAGAATCACTTAACTTTTGTTTCTAGTTGAAGGCTCGGCAACATGAGACAGCAAAGAAAGAAAAACATACAGAAAGTACTACAAACTCACATTTAGCTATTTTAAATAAGCTCATGATGGAGGAAAAACACATAGGTCTGTCTTCTCGGAGCGAGCTTCCATCCCTCACAGAGGGAAACGAGGCAAATGTTTAGGGACAAACGAGTCCCCAATCCAGTAAGGCTATCAGCTTCAAGTGCAAAAACTGGTTTCAGCCAACAGAACAAGTAACAAATGGGTTTAAGTGCAACACTATGGTCCAACTGCAAAGATGATCTTTACATTTGTACTTTTCCCCCCTTCTTCTTGCTGTAAAGTGATGGCATGTAGCTGCCAGGTGTTCCACCAGGTGTGATGCATAGCTAGTCAGCAAGATGTTATGGTCTTATGCTGCCAAGAGGCGCAAAGGTGAGTTGTCAAGGATGTATTCACCAACACCAACAAAGTACATGACCTGTGCAATTCCAAACAGAGGTGCGATAACTAGAGCCCGGCAGCCGGCACCTTTCAGAAATGCAGAGGGCCCTTCTTTCTGCATTATTTTGCTGTCAAAACGAGAAGAACGGGTTAATTGATACACATCCAAGAGGGTGGGGGAGGGTTGTTTATGCAAGAGTAAGTGACACGGTCATACCTTACACAATCCACGACTCCATTGTAAGTCTCCTCACTAGCTCCTTTGTTCAAGGACTGCAGTCTGGTCTTCACCACTGGAAGGGAGTGGGGGCGTTAAAAATGATCAACTTTCCAGTTTTGCAAATATAATAAACAGAATGCTCTGGCTCAGAAAACTCACCATCGCAGGGGTTAACGGTCACCGCAGCAGTGGATCCTGCAGCACAGCCTGAGAGGAAGGCCCAATAGAAGGGTGACGACCCCTCAGGACTGGGTTTGCCCAGGCGGTTCAGATTAGCAAACAATGGAAAGTAAACGATAGAAAAGGGGACATCTCTGGAAGAAAGTAAACAAAAGGTTTAGGGTTTCTTTTTTTTTTCCAGACTCAAAAACTGGAACAAGTACAAATGACCTCCGTCATGTTTATACACAGTTTCTCATTAGGAAGGAATAGGAGATTTACCTCATCAGTGTGGCCCCCAGACCTTTGTAAAGACCCTGGATGCCCTGCGTATGGAAGAGTTCTTTTGCGATCTGTGTAGCTGACACAGCTCTCGGTGCAGAGATGACCATGCCAGAATTGTAGGAGCGACAAAGCACAGCATTGGTGGCCACAAGCTTTGTGGGAGTCATCACGACTGGTTTTTGCTGTTGAGCCGCTGTGCGCAAAAAAAGAAAAGATGACATATGTTAGATAAATGTGAATGGCAGAAGCCGTTATGAGTGTAAAATACTGACGCAGACGCATTTAAAATGAAATGTGCATGCTTCTTACCAAGTCTGCCAGCATCCTGTAGTTGTATCTTGAGCATTTCCATGGGGGTAGTAATGATGACCTGGCACATGCCTGCACCACAGCCTGCTAGCATTTCTTTGAACACCGTCAGCCTCTTTCTGTTAAAAGGTTAGACATGTTTGAAGTACACCACTTAATACTGCCAAAATACATTTTCAAGAAGATCACCTCACATGAGGAGTATGCTTACCCATCCTTGGCAAGGTGATGGCGGAAGAAGTCATTAGCAGCCAGCTTGATTGCCTTCTCGGGGGTAACCAAGGTCAAATTTACAGCAGCACCTGAGGGGAAAAAACAAACAGTTAACACTGAAGACACAATCAAGTTTTCCATTCAGTACATGTATAAAAACATTCCCCGCCACTATGATTACAACATCAGAACATAATAGAATAATTGTAAAAGTTAATTTAGACACAAGACAAATACTCAGCTTAAATGAGCTTCAGTAATAATTGTGGAGGGGGATTATGTCAATAAAAAAATTAAACTATCAGGAAGAAAATGAGAAACAAGCAAAACAAGACAGCACGAGGAACAATGGGGCGATGAAGATCCAGAGGAAGATGCAAACGTGAAACTGGTAAAGTAAATAGAGTCATAGTGTGACAACAAGGACCACTTTGTGTAGAGAAGACTTCAAGAAAGGAAATTTGTCTAGTGACAGGCTGCATGTCAGTGAGTAGGTTAATGAAGACAGACAAAAAACAGAAGGAAAAAAAAATATGTTAGAGAAAGGACAGAAGACTGAATCCTTGACTGTGCACGTACAGACTTTGAGCAAACTTATAAACTTGTAATAAACTTGTTTGCAAGATCAACCAAAGTCTGCAAAGACACGATTCATAGTCTGAGAAATGACAATAACCCAAAAGTGGACAGGACAGCAAGAAGACAGCCAAGTGGTTACTGACAAGTCAAATTACAGAACAAATAGATGGCAAAACAAAAACTTGAGCCTAGAGTTTTAAATAGAGCAATATTGTAAGAACCATTTAATGATTTGCCTCCAGCGTGGCTGCGCCTTATCGGCTAGCCTTCAATATCCCAGGGGGACCCAAGTCTGTAATATGAAAAACACAGATGCAAACAAACAGCTTTCCTCAAAGGCAGAGACCCAGACTAAAGGTCTCCAATTTCTTTGTAGGCTTTAGTTTCTTTTTCTAAAAGTGATGCACTAATAATTAGAGCATGTGCGCACCTTTAACTGCATGTACAATATTACATACAACTTTTATACAGTGAATGTAATAATGAAAAATACTTTGCATGAGACCAAATTTACAACTTTTTACAGCTAGACTAGCCACATTTTTAAAAACATAAAAACATCCAAATACAGCTAAAATACACCATCTCAGTACTTGTTAAAGATCAAGTGTAGCCGATGGTAACAATTTCAGTCCTAAAGCTTACCCTCTCCTACATTTAATCCTCCTGTAGAATTTCTACTTCTGCTATCCTACTGCTTAATATTTAGATATATTATTCTTACCTCTATACATTCCAAAGTATCCCTCTGATCGAACTGTCTTGACAAGGCAGTCCATCCTACAGAACAAGAAAGCCAGGTAAACATTACCAGTGTGCTAAAACAAAAGTTCACCAAGGGAGTGGGGCAGGTCTATAGAAATTGAAGGGTTAACACAGACCAGTAAATTTCCACCCTGTAAAGTCATGACCTCACTGGTGAACTCATTGGAGAGGAATTTCTTAAAGTCTCCACAGTCATTACAATTCAATGCATGTGTGTCATTGTGGGATTAGCAAGAATAGCATTGGATTACACCAGGGCGTAGTACGCATTACACCTAGAGGTTGTGTGTCGCTAAAGACAACATTGAGTAAAAATACTCACATGCTTTTGTAGACCTGCTGACCTCGTCTCTGATTCTGCAACCTGGTCTTTGCCAAGTCAATGGGGAAGACGCAAGTAACCCCAACAATGCCAGCAATGCCGCCATTAATGAGCTTGGCTGGGAGGCTAAAAGGAGATGACAAAGAATAAATACATTTAAGTCATAATTTAAGATGACAGGTTTGTGCTTAAAATTTTGAAAGACAGGCTGCGATTGTTAAAAGTGCTTAAGTATTGTCTTATCCAGGGAATATCTCTAAGGTCCAGTATGCAATTACATGAAACACAACAGTAGAAAATCATCTCAAAAAAAAGTCATCAAGATGTCTAATCATTGCAGCCCTACAGCTCACAATGAAACCTGCTTACATTTACCCAACTATACTACATATGCACAGTGAGAATGTGTGAAACTTACCTAATCTGCTGCTGAGACATGATGGCTTTCAAACAAGTGACAACAGAAGGTGTGCAAAGAAACGGTAAAAAACAGGTGATAGCTTCAGGGGAAATGAATGAGTAGAGTCCTAGACAGAGAAAGCAAAGGGAGTTACTAAGTAGGTTTCCAAGTAGTCACAGACCTTACAGAGAAACTTATCCCACCCACTTGCCGGGGTTTGACTTATCTATGCGCCTCACAGTCACAAGGCCGTGAAGCGTAGCGGATGTGCTATACTTGCACTATAAGTAGTTCATTCAACCCGTGGGCGTGTTTAAACTTACAAACCAAACGCCATATACGAGCGTAACCGCCTTTCATAAAGCCAAAATTCAAATCTGGCGGCGACAGCTGAATTTCTAAGGAAGTCCTTCAGCAGGTCAAGGCTTGTACCATAGATTAACTTCGCTTGAATCTGAGTTACGAGGGATAATATGTAACTCAATGAGATGGAGCTTTCATGAAAATATAACCGCTTATCTATTTCACTGTATTAACATATACACGTTATCAGATTAAAAATTTAAAAAAAATAATTCAATTGACTTATCTTGTTTATTCTATTTACAATAAATTGCTTGAAAAAAGACATTTTACATTAATATTACATGTTTTCATTTCTACACAATAAAATGGCACTTGAAGGCCACTGTCATTGAGACGCCCATTCATTCATCCATCAACACTTCGAAAAAACTAAGAAACTGGAGACAAAGAACTTAAACCTTTTGCTAAACTGTCTAAGCAGAAATTAATATGGCTTCACTTACCAAAGAAGTTGTCTCACAATAGTTCTTTTATGATTGTTCCGAGCGACTGATCGGTACTTGTGTCTCGGCCGCTGGTTGAAACGCTAATATAGCTAGAAGAGAGACTAACTGGAAATTTCCACTGGTTTTACAAAGGGGGCGGTGCACTTCTGACTTCCGCTTGACATTCAACCAATCAACAAGTTTCACATTGCGTCGATTGGAAGGTAGGTCAATCAATCAAGAGCTGTTTCACCAATCACACAGTAACACCGCTTAAGCCTTCAAAGATAAAAGAAACTATTGTTCGTCAAGTTTAAATGTTCAGGTTCATAAAAACAAACGTTTATTGTTAAACATTTAAACAGGTTCTTATTATTTGGAGATTTTCCATTGATAGTAAAGAAGTCCCAGCCCATTTCCCAGAATAATCTGAGGTTAAAACTGGCTTAATCCCATTAAATTCATCATGGGCTTGAGATCCCTGAAGTGTGCGGGCGGATCAAGTGCCAATGACGTTATTCTATTCTATTCTATTCTATTCTATTCTATTCTATTCTATTCTATTCTAGCACCTAATTCTAAAATTCTAACTAGGGTAACTAAAAAAACATTACAACTATACCCCTGGGACACTTGCATAACAAAACTTTGTGAACTGCTTTGTTTATATGTAACTTTATTTACCTACAGTTTCCTACTTAGAAGTTCAAGATTTTTAATACAAAACATATCATTACTTCATGAAATCTAAATTATTTATGAAGTATTTATAAAGTCTGCTTTCTTTTTACTGCTTTTGCCATTCACATTCAGGCTTTTCTGAGTGCACCCCTTCAGCAAGATAGAGTTGGGTGGGAAATTTTTACCCCTTTTCTTATCAGTCATAGCACAACTTGAACCAGCTGCTGTAGCGAGCACAAGTCTCACTGCGTGCAGCTGTGTGAAACTGATACAGGGTTTCACTGAAAAGGTCTCTTTGTGATTAGATTGATAAAACATAAAAGAAGAAAGACAAATGCAGTAACATGAATATGGTCTTTTAGCTTAAATTAGGAACAAAAGGCAGCCTATCAAATGACTCTAAAGGATGTTTCCTGGTTTCAGCCAGAGTGTCTAGCACATTCTGCGGTTAGGTTTCAGGTTCATTTTCTCACAATGTATGTTTTAACTATGTCATGTGGAAAATTACTGAGGGAAAGAGCTAGAGTTACATTTTAAAGGTTTAGACACATTCCAAAGCAGCAGGAGGCTTTTAACCCAGGCACACACACGCGCACGCACGCACACACACACACAGCAGGTAAGTTGTGTAACAGTGGGAGGTGCATTTAACTTGCAAGTCCAGTATGAAGTTTTGGCAAAGGCTTGCCTCTTACTTGACCATTTTCTAGTCTGCTTTTTGTTCACTGCTCTATTTAATAACTTCATGCTAGACCGATGAACGTCTGGTCACCCACCGTTGTTCGAAAATGTGAAGCTGAAACAGAAGTCATATTTGCATTCTTGAAACAAAAACAATGCTTCAGAGTAACTGTTCTGTAGATAAGTAGAATATTATTACAGGCAGCATGTTATGAAGCTGTATTTTAAGAATCTTTAAAGGAAAGGTCAGGGGAATCTGGAGGATGCATCATCTTTGGACTATGAATGTTAAGATATTTCATGTATAGAAAGTAGTAGAAGTAGTAGAAAGAGAAAGAGTCAAAGGAAAAAGTCAGTAGGACAAATTATAATAGCTAAATTTATCGTGCTCAAAACAGATGATCAAAATTTTTAAAAGGCAACATCACATAAACACTTCTCTGTAAAAATGTGTTTCCAAGAAGTGATCTAAATGCAATAATTGATTCTACAAGATTTGCAATCCTATTTTTTTTAGACTGAAGCGGTTTGACAGACCAACCAACTGACGGGCCAGCGCCGCCATTCCTGCTGCCATCGCTTCCAAAAAAAATCTCACATTTTTTTCTGGCTGAATAAACACAACACAAGCAAAACTTTATGGTTTGTCTGAATGAAAGAGTAATCGGTATGTGCACCACATAGCTGGTCCCCTTGGTGTGCTGACTGAAGCAAATTCCATTTCATGCTTTATCTGTTAGGGTATTCAGGTTTTCAAAACCAGACAACATTGCATTGCGATACCACAATCCCAGAATGCGTAATACTTATTTTGTCAGCTGACTGTTACAAGGTTAAACAGAGTATCGGGTTGTGAGGAGTTGTACGAGCTCATGGCAGTCATAGCGGCTGAGAAATCCTGCGTCATTGTTGTGTAAACTTATCCTGCTTCCGTGTTTTCCTTTAATAGACAAACGTGTCTCATATCCTGCTTCTTCCTCCCAAGTGCACCGCAGCCTCGCCCAAGGTTGTTTCAAGGTTTGAAACTTGATGAATCATGTCAGCCATTCGTGTAGTCAAAGCTGTTATAATATATTGTGTAGCTGGTGATAAATGTAAAGACCTTAAAAAGAGACCTTTAATTCTGATGTTTTGTTCGCGTTTAGGTCACTGACTTTCTTTGGCTTTTAATGTTTTGTTTTTTTTGTTTTTTTATTTTTTTATTTTGAGTGAATGAAATTAAACACAAATCAACATATAACAATCAAAGTAAGCGTACCATCCGTCACAAGTCAAAGTTTTGAGTCCTGAACTATATTCTTAAAGGAAATCCGGCTGAAGGGGTGTCACATACTCAGTCCATTTGGTCCAGATTTCATGAAACATCTCCTTTTGCATCCTGAGGGAGAAAGACAACTTTTCCATGGCATATATTTTGTGTAATATCTTTATCCAGTCTTCAATGATAGGGGGCTTCACTTTCCACCATTTTCTATTAATAGCTGTCTTACTTGCAACAGGTAGCATGTTCAATAGTCTTTTACCTCCTGCAGTGCATGTTTTACTCCATTCTGTTTAAAATGCTCCAGAATGTTAAAATCTGTCAGGGCTGCAGAACCAAAAATAAATAAATAAATAAAAACTTTTATCAACACAATGACAGTTTAAACAGAAACTGTAAGAAAAACAGGATATCCTGTTATGCATATAAAGACTGAACTCAAAATGATGAAAAAGCAATGTCACAGTGAGCCCACATGATGGACTTATCATGCATTCTCCCACTCTGGACTGCTGGGCTATAAATAAGCTGCAGCTGTCCTCCCAAATTCCTACTGTGCATTGGAAACTGCACGTATGAACACTGCATCACACTGACAGTCACAGCGAACAAAGTCACATGTTTAGCACTTTGAGTCTTCTGCTTATATTATACCTAATAACATATTTTAACAACCTTGGAGACAATACATTTACCTCACATCTCATCGCATATCATTTAAAACTGCTAATAATATTCTTTGTTTCATAATAAAAATGTTTTTAATGGGTGAATGGTCTGAACTGAAGACATGCCACTTTAGCACCCAGCTTCTTTCACTAAGCCATGCTGTTGGATGTATGTGGACTCTAGTTTGGTATTTGTTTTCCTGGCTTACACAGAAAAAGATATCTGGATGTTAGTACGCTGTTCCAGGACCTGCATGTATCAGCATTCAAGCATTAATGCATAAGAAAAATGTATTGATAAATTATTTGTCAACATCTCTCTCAGAGTGGGAACCAAACACCATTTTTACTTCTGAAAGGCTCATAGAATCTGGGATGCTCTTTTCATACCCAATAATGTTACTAAGTAAACCATCAGCTTCCTTCAAAGAACAGCAAACATTTGATATGCTGTGTTTTGAATATTTTCGGTTAAATATGGGCTTTTTTGGAACCAGAGTTTAAGTTTAAGTCCTCAGCTTTCCAGAATGACTGTCAAAGTAAATATAGTGGGTGATGTTGTGGAGTGTCATGGCCTTGTGTGTAGTAAACAGAAAGCTATGGTCCAGCACAGGGTGTGATTAAGTCATGCACAGCTTAGTCACAGAGCTATTTAGAGACTTTAATTCAGTTGTATTCAGAGTATCCCTTTCCGAGTAAGCATAATAAGTCTGGGAGTTACGCTCACGGGAGAGTACAAAAGGATAAATAATGATGCTGACAAAAAAAATGCACTGGGATCAACTCTCATTGTAAAGTGAAAAGCAAACATGCAGCACAGACATATTGTCCAACAAAGGCACAATCAAAAAAGCTGGTACAATTGGGAACAGTACAAACAGTGCAGATATCACAGTAAAGGATGGCGCTTATCTCAAAATATTTACGTTCCGTATTCCAGCAACTAAATTAGACATTATCAGAACCAAAGCATGCGAGTCAAAAAGGGATAACATAGCTGCTCTGGCCAAGGTATGGAGAGATACGCCTAACTGGCTTGGTACACTTTGTTCCATCTGTGCTGGCTCTGTGTGCGCACTCATCAGTGTCGGTTCTGCAGGCACCGCAGTGGCAGCTGAGAGCCACAGGGTAGGTGAAGACAGGGTTGGCTTCAATGGGACAGCCAGGCAGAACAGCAGTGTGGTATTCAACCTTATCATAGGTACAGCCCCTCTGGACAAGGAAGCGTGGGCCGAGAATATCCCTCATGTTGCTGTCCTGGTTATCACACACAAACACAGGGGTCAAACTAAATGAATGAATCTAGATTTCAGATAAAACTGGGAAACAATGTGCCACATTTTTTTATGTGACTTTCTAACTGATAACACTAACCAAGCACGGTCTCAACGTGTATTTATGTGGGCCCAAATATCCAGTATGCTGACATTTGAATAAATGCAATAGATGAGTGAAGTGCTCTTGTGACTATTTTTCAAAGGATTTCTCTGGAAGAAATTTCAAGCTTTAGTTTGAATGCAATGCCCAGCCATATGACATAGTCTTACAATAGCTATATATCTTTCTAATATTTAATTTGATATTTCTTTGCACATGACTTAAGTTAACATTTTTGACAACAAAAATATCATTATTATTATTTTTATGGAACACTAAAATATACTAAACACTGAATGTCACCTTCCAATTTCCATTAAAGATAATGTGGACTTTCATCTGTTTTATTTTATTTTAATAATAATAGACATACATACCCTTGAGTAGCAAAATCCCATGCAGATGGTCGTGTTTATAGCCACACAGAATTCACATTCTGGCTTTTCCACATGCAGGGTGAAATCGGTGGGTAAACACATAGGAACTGCAGGGCTAAACATCAGAAAAATGAGCCAAGAGGTGAACATTGCAGGCTCCATGTTTTGCTTCTCAGTCAATCAAGTTTGGTCCTGTATGGGACGAACAGGTAAGGGGACCAGTCAAGAGATACATAAAGGAGATGATCAGATGTTTGTTTTATTTTTTAAAATGTTGTTTTCTTACCCTCTATATGTGTGAGTCACCTGCTTGAAGGTTGTTGGCACTTGCAGGTCTTCTGATGGTCTGAGTCCAAACATGTTTCCTTGGCAGTATTTATGCGAACATAAGATAATCCACCTTTGCATAAATGGCCTGTTATCATCAACCTATGACGAAATGGATTTACTGAACCTTTAGTCCATTATGTGGATTACATGAATAACAATTTCATGCATAAACAAAATTCAGGTAGTAACCATGTGATTCTGTCCAAAGTAGTCTAAAGACAGTGTCCACTAGATGTCCCAAAACACCCAAAAGCTTCATTTCTGCTTTAAAGAATGCATTGTTTATTAGGAGCCACTCAAATTTTAACCCGAGTTGCACTTGCTTTACTAAAACAAGCCAATCTGTCACTCATTCATGTAAAAATTAACCTGAAAGCTTCTTATAATGCAGGGCTGCACATTGTTAGCAGTTAAAAACTAACACCAAAGAACACGCAGCAATGTGAACAAGTCAAATCAAACAAAGTCCAGACACGAGCTGAACACTGGTAGAAAACAATCAAAAAGGTTAATATAATCCAATTTGTAGAACTAAAATAAAAGTTGTGCTGTAAGTCCCGATAATGACATCTTTAAAGAAAAGGAAGATTACCATTCTGCACCTACGCTTTGTGTCCACAGAGATTTTGTTATCCATAATTTTGTTTAATAATTAATGAAGATAGTCAGAGTCTCTCAGGCTCATTAAATGATTATTGTGAATCATAAAACTGTTTTGATTTCCAGTGATATGTTTGTTTATATCTAATACGCACCTGTAGCTCATTAGGATTCATACAAATATCCAAGCACTAGATTATAACAACGTACAGAGAAGGATCTGCATTAACTGCTTTTTTTTTTCATTTCAATCAAAAGGCTTCTAAAAGTAAAAAACTATCATCTAATTACTAAGGCATTCACAGTATTGTTCTTCACTTTTAACTGATTTCTTTATTACTGTGAATGCCTGTTTTGTGAATTTTTTGCCCCATTGAAAATGAATGGGGAATTTAAAAATCTTCTTCAAATACATTCAGCTTTGAGCTTGCATAACTTCAGCATACTTTCAGCTAGAAACACCATTCAAACTTTAAAATTAAGCCATGGTTTTCAGCCATTCAGGTGTCTCTAGGTGTGTTGACATCATTTATGGTTTTTGAACAGTGACGGTTTAGGTGTAAGGAAGTTTTCAGGTTTTCAGATTTTCTTCAGTGCGGAATTCCAAACCTCAGAGTGGAGGGCTTCAAATTTGTCATGTGAAAAATTTCTCTAACCTGCCGCTGTGTCCACAGCTTTCACTCTCCAGCCATAATTCTACCATCAAAGCGTAGAGCTGGTTCTCTACTTTCAAACAATGTCTCTCAACTCTGACAAATGCAAACGTTTCAAACTGCGAGGCTTTGAGCAGAGACAGTACCCTCCTGCTCCTCCATTCACAGCTATAGTCATTTTCGAGAGATGATTTTCTTCAAACCCAAAACGAGCCCCTTTTTTAATTGCTCCCGGGACGTCATTTCTGAACACAGGACAATAAAAATGACACCACTGTTTAGAGCCGGTCCTTGTGATGCTCACAGTTCAAAAATAATTTTGATAGGAGCTACGGTGTAGAAGTATTTGTTCGACAGGTCCGCCGAAGCAA
>VUQK01014842.1:12021-43946 GCA_015106715.1 Bujurquina vittata
CCACCTCATGTGACCGTCACGGGTGTTGGGGGGGGGGGGGGGGGGGGGGGGCAGTTTCCTGTCCTGAAGAGACATTTGTCCCAAAGAGACAAGTGCCGAACATTTTGAACAGGGATCATTTGAGTATTATATCCATAACCCCTCAAATATGTGCATATATAAGCACTGAGCTGTGGGGTTTTCACAGGATATCTCCAGCTATTCTCACCATTTTTCTACTATCTGCAAATGTTATATAACGCCCGAAGCCGTGAACTTACCAGCATGAACGGCGACGTTCTCCTTTCATCAGCAGTCTCTCAGATTGAGTTGCATTATGGCTGCTAATCCATCCCAGCCTCTCTCCCTCCCTCTCACAGGTAAACACACACCTGCTCCATTCATGTGAAGGTTTTACTGCAGCTTCGCTCTGTAATCTGTACTGCTGATGCATACTCATCAGGCACGTGTGCGGACACTCACTCCTCGTGTCACCTGTACAAAAAAAGATTGAAAAGATGTCTCAGATCAGGAGACATGGAGACCTAGGAGCATGTACACTTTAGGATGGAAACATAAATGCCAAAATGCTGAATGAGCTACAACTAACTATGAAGCCAACAGTGATTTTATTAATTGTGGCTCAGAAGATATAAAGAAATATAGGATTACTTAAAGATTATTTAATGGAGAGAGCCTATGAGGGCCTGTTGTGTTTCTCCAGTGTTTGTGAGCGTGTTTCAATAATAATGCCCCTTATGGCCCCTCATATGTATTACTCATTTTATGTGTTTGTTGTCTAAATTACGTGCACGATTTTGCAGACTGGTTAGAGTCGGCTCTGTTAATAAGCATCATTATGTGCTTGAGGTTCGAAGAGTAGCTGTTTTCTTCAATAACTGATTCACTACTTTGCGTATTGTATTAGGTCTTGTGGTAAATGTGACTGTTTTTAAACTGCTTTAATTTGCATATATGTGTTTATCTTGTTAAATTGTGATGTTTTATCTGTTGTAACATTTGCTGCCCTCTTGGCCAGGTCTCTCTTGGAAAAGATTTTTTTTTTAATCTCAATGAGACTTTTTTTACCTGGTTAAATAAAGGATACATATTAGAAATATTGAATAACCTCAACCCACACACTCAAATATTTATATATATATTTAATTGTTTTAAATAGAAAACAAATATTAAGATTTCTGAAGACTGAGGACCGAGGACTGCGCTTATAATTTAGTTTCTAAGGGAATGTGGATGGTGATATGTACAGTACTGTGGGCTCAGTGGGGACCCACTAAGTATTTTCTGCCCCGGGGTCCCTGAGGAGGTTGATCTGGCCATGATGAAGATTATGGATGAGGAGATGCAACCGTCTGTGAATCTGGTGAGGATTAAATTACTGTACCAAGGGTTTGGTCACATACTGTGGTGCAGCATCCCCACAGCAGCAGCAGCAGCCACTGTTCCTCCTGCTGCTCCTTCAAACCCAGAGAGCTCCTGTTCTCACACTGTGGTCTCCCACATATTACTGACCTCTGTGAGCCTCAGTAGAACCATTTAAAACACATTATGATGATTCACCAGCACATTTCAATCCTCCAGATGTGTTTTCGTCTCACAGATGTCATATGTTCACGTTCAGCGTTTACAGTACGTCTATATGAGAGGGTAATTTCTGTCACCTGGTGGACAGATGATACTATTGCAGCTTGTCTGATCGCCTGTTTTGCGGTTTGTGTGTTTCCAGTGTAACAATGTGCTAAAGATTCCAGGTAGCAGGGTCCAGCACCTGCGCCCTGTTGGAGTATTGTACGTAAAACACACAAGCACACGAGTGAACACAGCTGCTGAACATCTGTATCTTCATGAACTCTTTCTGTTATCTCACATCTGTCTCTTTGTGTCTGTGTGGGAACGGTGTGTTGGTGTGTGATTTTGCCTCTTCTGCTCCTCCACTCAACACACCCACACCAAAGTAAGTTTGCTTGGCTGCTTTTAGACTTTTCTTTTGAATGGGGCTGGCTCATGATCTGCAGGTATTTGACTGAAGCTACCTGCATGAATTATTGTAATCAGCCTCCTTTAACGGCGCTTTCCTTCAGCTTTACTCATGCTTTTGAAATTCTTTCCTCACAGCTGAACACAGCGGTAACATGTGCTCTTACTCTGTGTTTTATGTTTGCAGAAAGAGCAAGCGTCATAACCAGGTAAATGTCTGTTTGTTCAATATTTCCATTAAATGTTGCTCACTGCAGATTTAAGAATCAACATCTTGTCTTGATGGCGATTTTAAAAGTCTCAGAATACTCGCTGCATTTTTGTTTGTGTTGCAGCATCTGCACCTAAACCTGTACGGGAAGCTCAACAGACCAACTGGTTAAGTTTGAGTGTGCCTGTGTGTGGTACGTCCTCCCTGCATCTCCTGCAAACTCCCCTGCATCCACATCATTGGATTTCTCTGCTGGACCCATTTAATCCCAGACAGAGGCAACTTTCTTCAGAGACACTGTCCATCAACTGCTTCAAACGCTAGAGCATCTTGATGGCCTCCCTATTGCTACACAGCCTCAGCATCCCTACTCTCCTTATGCCGACCCCTGAACTGGTCCTCAAGGGTATCAGATCAGCTACTCCTCTGGATCTCTCTCCGTTCACATTGCCGCCCTCTCCAGTTGCACCAATTGAACCCATGACCACAGATCTGCTACCAATGCTGAGGCAGACTGATCCCTGAGCAGCTGTTCATGCAGACCTCTCTACTGTACACTTTAGCCTCTTGATTTATAATTTACTTCAGCTGTTGTTTATCACAGTATTTTAATGATCCTATGAAGTGTCTCCACAAAAAATTTTGGAAATTGCATTTTTTTTTTAATGCTGCAAACCTTATTTAATTCAGTTATTCTCTTTTCAAACATATTCACCACACATCTTCACTCAGTCACCACTAGGTGTCAGGGAAAAGCTAGCTAAAAGCTCTCAGGTCTGTGGGGTCGCATGCTCATCAGGTTTAACCATAGACATCAAAATTGTTTGTTCTAGAATCAAAACATGCATGATTGACATTTGTATTAAATCACACGCTGGTTTTGGGCAGCTGCACTGCAGCACCTAAAGGGGCGCGTTTAAGATTTTTTGTTTGTCTGCTATATCTTTGACCAAAGAAACGCCCTTTTTAGTTCAGCGACAATGTTATCTAAAAGTCTTCCAGTCATTATCATAATTGATTTGTGAACAGCACAGTCAGACGTGGCACAACAAAGCATATCAGCAGGTATTTTGGAAGGTGCAAATATCACAGATGTACTTAAAAAGGTTTGTATGTTTCATCACAAAGCTGAGAGATGTGATACAATCATCTTTCAGGGCTCGCTAACGCACATCTCTCATAAACATCTGTTCCAGTGCTTTTACAGTGAAGCACTGGAATTCTGTATTCATTCGCACACTTATGTGTATATAAATAATTTAAAAAAAAATAGCAGCTACCTTTAAAAAAAAAAGGAACAAAGCTGTATTGTGATTTCCCACAAAATCTCAAAAATCGTGGACCGGTCAGTAACACCCAGTGAGCCGGATGTGGCCGTTGCAATGCCCCGGTCTAATGTACTTGAATGAGAGTAAGCTTAAGATTAACCTCCTCTGAGGCCTGGAATTTTGTGACACTGCGCTATTGTGCCATGGTGACTTTCACCGACATGTTGGATGCTTGTTTTGTGTACAATTTGTTAGTATGATCAGAGAGCGAGTGACCATCAGACACTTGATAGTTCTGAGACTGGACAGCAGCTTTGACCTCTCTGCTGATACGCTGTACTGTCCAAACTGTGCCAACTGAACAAAAACATAATAAAACATACCACTGAGATTAAGTGGGGTTTTTTTTGTTACTTATACATTACCAGTCAAAGTTTGGACACACCTTCTAATTCAGGGGTTTTTCATTATTTTAAAATGGTTTGCATTGTAGAAAAGTCATCCAAACTATGAAGAAATTCATGTGGAATTGTCTCATCAGGACCGCCCCAGGAACAGAAGAGTTCCCTATGCACAGGATAAGTTCATTAGAGTTACCAGCCTCAGAAACCGCAAGTTAACAGCAGATAAGAGCACACCTCAATGCTTCACAGAGTTCAAGTAGCTCAAACATCTTAAACCCAGTTAAGATGGTTTGGGATGAGTTGGACCGCAGAGTGAAGGCAAAGCAGCCAACAAGTGCTCAGCACCTCTGGGAACCCCTGATCGAGAGAATGCCATTTGCAAAGCTGTAATCAAAGCAAAAGGTGCCTACATATGATAATGTCCATGTACTCTTACCTCTCTTTCACCTCTCTTTTTAATCTCACTCGCCTCCTTAGGAATACCTCTCCTCAGCTTCCTCATAAATCTCATAAATCATGAACTGGATAGCGGGGTTCAGCACCAGCAGCCGGGAGGGGAAGGCCCCCTTCCACAGTGCCCCTGCACCGTCATCACTGTTGATCTGCACAAATGCATCTGCAAGAACATACAAAAACATACAAGAATGTCAATAGTAGCTTGCATACTGATCCCACTTTCCATTTGGATGCAATGTTGCCACATATTTGACGTTTTAAAAAGGGGTTCATTTAAGAATACCAGCAGTATCTATTGTTTAAAGTAATCTTTCCGTTATTTGCGAGTGAAGGAACCCTGTTGTGTGACGTGTCATTTGGTGTTAGGGGTTCAGATCAGGGTGAAAGGGGAATAGGTCCCAGGAGGCGACTTTCAACTCACCTAGGGCACCAAAATGTCTAGTGGGCTGCTAATGGAAGTCTAGATTTATTTTTTTTAAATCAACTTTATTAGAGAAAAATAGTAACAATACAATCAGAAACATATGCAGTACTCATGTATTATACAAAAATCTATGATTTCTTTTTTGAGAAACAAAAAATTGAACAATAATGAACACAAAAATGGAAGTCTAGAGGGCGAACCAAACTAATCCTAAATGAGTCATTTATCATTCAAAACTGATGTGACGACGCCCTCTAGCGGTGGTAAGAAGCGCAAGCGTCTCTTGAGCCAGTGACGTTGGCCAAAGATCGTCTCATATTTCATGTGTATTACTCTTGGATAAAATCATTGTACCTCTCAATAAAAAGGCATTTTATTTCCTTCACTTTTTCAAAGACAGTACATATTTTATTTGATAAAAATTACGGGTATTTAAACAAGGGTTTTATCATTAAGGTTCTCACCAATGTGTAAGCTTCCACTTTAGGTCTTTGGAAAAGCCAAAGTTGTAAAACCTACGTGTTTTTATAGTTTACCGCAAATCTGTGAGTTGGTAAAGAAGCGGGGAGGTAATACCATTCAGGCATTCATGTACAACTATGGTAAATGAAAACCTGGTAAATGCCACTCAACCTGTGAATTCTGTTCAGGACGCAAAAAAAGCTACAGAGTGGGAGCTCTGTTCTCCACTCCGAGCTTCTGTAGAAGGCTGAGCGCACTGTTCCACGTGTGTTGTGTTGTTTTGTTTTGCAGTCAAATAAAGCGGTGTAGCATGGGGAAGATTAAGAAGAACAAAGTGCCAGATTCGGGGAAACAGGGAGGAAAAACCGGTCAACGCCCAAGGTAACGTGAGGAAGTGTGTAATAAAAATAAAGCTGCTAGATAAGCTAGTTTAAGCTAGTTAGCAACAGCAGCTAGCTGCTACTGGCTCGCCAAGTCAAGCTGCGAACTGTCAGAGTAAATCAGACAAAGTTTTAAGCGAAGATGTGTGCCTGCATCTTCAAAAAAAAAAAAAAAGTATTCCCCTTTTTCTCGATCCTGTCTGTATTCTGTGTAATCTGCAGTAATACGAAGCTCCTAAAAGGTGATAAACCCAAGAAAGACAAACAAGTGGACCACCTTCAACACATCCCCTTCAAACTACGGGAAATTATGAAGGCTAAGGACAGAATGAAAACGGGGTCCCTAAAAGCCAAAAAGCCGAAAAAAGGTGAGTTCAGTTTTTTTTTTCTAAACACATATAGAGTCATGACTTTGAGTCTTAACTAATTTTGTCGTTATCGTCTCTTTACCCTTGTTTCCTGAAGAAAAGCCAGAGTATTCTCATGATGGAGACATACCAATCCCACATTTCAAGAGGGGTAAACAGGAAAGCGAGAAAGCTTTCGTGCGGCGGATGGAGCGTGAGACCAAACACGTCATGTTCCTCACCAAGAACCAAGTAAACAGACAGCCTGAGATGGATACAGACAAACAAGAGAGGCCTGCGCACAGCAGGTCTGACAGAAAGAAGGAGTACGTACAGTTTAACTTAAAACCAAAGCCTTATAATGGTGTTTATGGCAG
Organism: Bujurquina vittata; assembly: GCA_015106715.1. Classification (NCBI taxonomy): domain Eukaryota; kingdom Metazoa; phylum Chordata; class Actinopteri; order Cichliformes; family Cichlidae; genus Bujurquina; species Bujurquina vittata. The sequence continues at coordinate 18,328 of VUQK01014842.1, forward strand.
AGGTGGTCTTTGCTTATCCTGACTTAAAAACTGGGTTTCTTTGTCAGTTTTTGGGCACTGATATTTTTACTTGCATATCATGGATTAAATAACAGTAAAGATGGATTCACATAAAAGGGGTGGTGTTGGCAGCGTCACCATTTTCCTAGTGAAATAATGAGGGTTTGCTCAAGACTGGACTATGCTTTTGCTTTTCTATTTGCAGGTATGGTAAACTGAAGTTACAGAAGCTACAGCAGAAAAAGCTGGACAGACGAGAGGACAAGATGGAAGAACAGTTGTTTGTAGGTAAGAAATGAGGGTTTTATGAGGAACATTTGCCAGTACATGCATGCACTGGCCCAAGTTTTGGGTGCATCTCTGTTCATTGGGAGGGTCTGTCTTTGTATCTGCTTTCAATGTGTTTGATAGCAAATGTTGCATTAACCAGATATCCTTTTCATTGACCGAGTTTCTTTTAAGAGTGTCTGAAGTCTGGATCATTTTGACAGATTGAAACATTGAGGGTTTTCAAGTACAGCATCAAATAGTTCCCAAAGACTGCTGTGCAAGGCCAAGCATTGGGGCCTTGTCTGTTCTGCAATGTACCACCAAACATTACATTTTTTACTGGTCACATAGGGGTGCAGAAGGAGGACATGCTGTGGGACTTTAATTTATTTTTTAATTTCCCACCAAGCAAGTTCTTGCAGGACTGTCTCAATCACTTCCCTCCGAGGAATGTTCAGATCTCTGGCTGAAGTGCCAAGACAATCTCAGGTTAGGCTTTTAAAGTGATCATCAAAGCTTGTCTGTCTCAGGCAGAAACGTAAAACCAAATGACGCAAAAACAAATCACCTGAGCTATTAACATTAAAGCAAACACTCAATTCAAGTTCATAATATCATGGTTTCCTGTAAAGCCACAACGGGTGCAGTGTTGAATGCCTTCTATCTGCTGACATGGATGTTTACATGTCTTTTCTGTCTGTGTCCTCATCAGTGTTCATCACATGCATCATTTTATCCTAAATGCTAGTCCAATTTAGAGTCATGCTGGTGCTGCAGCTTTACAACCTTGCACCTGCAGCTTTCACAGCAACCTTGTTTTGAGCAAAAAGCCACACAAAAACCCCACAAATCACTGCTGATTATAGTAGAACGCATAAAGCTAATATTGATCTTGCGTGCTATAGATGACTTAAAAGTAGAGTGGTTGTGGGACTTAATTCTCTGGGGGGAAACAAATTTGAGTTCATTATTAAAGCCATTGGTGGTCAAAATGAGCATCAGAATGAGGAAGAAGGTGATTTAAGTGACTTTAAGACTTTGAATATGGCATGGAGTGTGAAACTGGTGATCTACTGGGATTTTCTCACATACATCTCTAAGCTTTAAAGAAAGTCATCTGAAAAAAGAGAAATATCCAGTGAGCGTCAGTTCTCTGGTCAAAAATTCCTTGTCGATGCCAGAAGTCAGAGGAGCTTCGGGCTTGTTCAAGGAAGGCAAAAGTAATTCTAATAACCACTCATTACAACCAAGATATGCAGAAGAGCATAGCTTGCTAGCAGTTGGCTACAGCAGCAGAAGACCACATTGGGTGCCACTCCTGACAGCTAAGAACAGAAAACTGAGGCTACAGTTCACACAGACTCACAAAATCTGGACAATAGAAGATTGGTAAAAGTGTCTGGTCTGATGAGTTGATTTCTGCTGTGACAGTTGGACAGAAGGACCAAAATTTGGCATAAACAACGTGAAAGCTTAAATGCAGCTAAGACTGCAGGCTGGTGGTGGTTCTTTAACCTCCTGAGACTTATAGAAAGACAACGAAAACAAGCAATCCAAGCCCTTGCATTAACAGTTCTACTAGGCTTCTACTTTACATTTCTACAAGCAATAGAATATTACGAAGCCCCTTTTACAATTGCAGATGGAGTTTATGGTTCTACTTTCTTCGTTGCTACTGGCTTCCACGGACTACACGTTATTATTGGCTCTACTTTCTTAGCCGTCTGCTTGCTATGACAAATTCAATATCACTTTACATCTGAGCACCACTTTGGATTCGAAGCTGCTGCCTGATACTGACACTTTGTAGACGTTGTTTGATTATTCCTTTACATCTCAATCTACTGATGGGGCTCATATCTCCACACATGGGGACATTATGTTTTGGCTTTGCTGCACCTTATACTTCATGTTCTTTTTGTTGTGTTATGCTATAAAATAATCCCAGTGGCCACATCTGAGGACATATTTTTTTTTTCACAAAAGTATGTAACAACCATGTAACAAAAATAAAACTTCCTGTTACAAGAGGAAGCTTGGTTTATATACATATCGGGTCCATCTAATCACAAATATCTAGGAAAAACTCAAAATGCATCGTAAACAGGAGCTCGGCTCTCAGGAGGCTAATGTTGTGGGGGATATTTTCTCGGTACACTTGGTTACCACTTACTACCAACTGAGTATCATAAACAACACAGCTTACCCCTTACAGTGTTATTGCTGACCGTGTCCATCCCTTTGGGTACCATTTTCTTCAGGATAATGTGCCATGTCACAAAGCTCAGATGATGTTAAACTATTTGTTTTGTGTGTTTTTTTTTTTACAAAAACATGAAAATAAGTTCGCTGTACTCAAATGGCCTCCATGGTCACCAGATCTCAAACCAATAGAGCACCTTTGAGATGTGGTGGAATGAGAATTTTCTCTCTACGTCTGTGCAGTCAACAAACCTCCAGTAACTGCTATCATGTTAACATGGACCAAAATCTAGCTGTGCGATTAAGGGAGTGATGATGGCAAAAAGGGGTCCAAGATGGTACTAGCACAGTGTACCTAATAAAGTGCTGGTGAGTGTAGGTCAGGTGTTGTAACTCATAGGGCTACACCAGAGTGGCAAGAAGATTTACATATGATTGGTCTTTGTTTTGCAGATGATGTTCCCTTTGGTGAAGTTACCATGGCTCCTCCATCTTTAAGTGTCAAACCCAGGAAAGCTCAGATCAAATCTCAGGTAATCACACCATGCAGTGATCACAATTTCTCATCACTCCTTATGTTTGAGTAAAAGCCTAACTTTGTTTTTTTCCTTCCCTTTCATTATCCAGAAAGCATCAAAAGAACTACTTCTGAACTCTCTTCTTGGCCACACTGCAGCCTCCACAACAAAGCCGTCCATGGCCCGACAGAGAATCATGGAGGAGGAGCGGGAACGAGCAGTGGAGGCCTATCGTCAGCTTAAGAAACAGAAACAGCAGCAGCACGAAGCTAGGACCGCCAACATGAGAAAGCTCAAGAACGTTCATTGAAGTCGCTTGTCTTTTGGCTCAGCCACAGTCAGTGTCAGAGGCGGCAGCACTGAGCAGTGATCTGCAGAAACTGGCTAAATAATCATCAATAGACTGGTGTAGCAGGTGGAGGGAAACCGTTTGCATCCACAGGCCACTCTCAGGAGGAGACTGGTGGTTCAGTCCCAGGCTCCTCCAGTCCACACACTGTAATGAACTTGGGCAACATTATCCTCCACCACCCAGACTCTCAAAAAAAAGGGGGGGGGGGCTGTATTTGTAGTATTCAAATGTGTGAGAGTAGTGAATGTAGATTATGTAAAGTGATTGGTTGGAGAGATTGAAAGGGCGCTGTACTTCCCTTTGCCGTACGAAGCATAGTAAACATTCACCTGACACTTTTATAACCATGTCATATTCTAAAGAATGAATGGCCATTGACGTGCCTTATAAAACAACAAACCGCTTGCCTCAGGTCAGTGGAAAATGCATTGATGCATCAACAGTGATGCATTTCCAACGGCAGGTTGTCATTTGTATTTACAGTTTTTTGACATTTGCATGTTCAGATATACAAATACTGGGAGCATCGGTTGTGAAGGTAAAATCATTATCATTATTTCCAAGAAAAGATAAGCTGTCGCTTGTTTTTTTTAATGGTCCCACTAGATGGCAGTCCTCCTGTACAAAGCTGATTTCATGTATGGGTGACACTCACAGAGCATGCTGATTTAAAAATGTATTATTGGTGGCGCATATTGTATATCTAAATCTTATTATGTAGAATAATTTATGTTGAGAGAAGCCGCCACGAGGCTTATTTGTTAATGGTTTTTGATTATTTCACACGATCCTCAACAGATGTTTGCCATTTGTTGTTGTATTCCCAACTTTTCCAGAGCGTTTGGATAAATCTGGAATTTTCATCAGCATTGCTTCAGCACTGATGTTCAGATCTCCCCACGAGACCTGTTTAGCTGTTCTTGCATTTTGAGTTCCATTGCAGCTGCTGTTTCCAGCGTCCAGAATCAACCTTGAACTTATCCAAAGAGCGCAAACAGTGAAATGCAGTTTGTTTTTATTTGTACCTCCGCGATAGTCCAAATGTTGGAATAAATGACATCACATCAGCCTTTTTAAATGTGCAACACTTATTAGAGCCTGGCACGGCTATTTATATCCTTAATCCTTAAAAGGTTTTACCCTCATGAACGAGGTCTTTGTTGAAATATTGGCACTTGAGGCAAATCGTGCACATTAAAATCTTTCTTCAACAACTTTATCATTCTAAGCACAGTAACAGTGGTAATGCAATAGTGATCAGCTGAATAATATGACCAGATGCTGACGATACTGAATTCCTGTTATCTGGTCCGTGGGTCCAGTCACTTTTATTTAATCAGCTTGACTGGTAAAGCCCTCAGTCCATGTTTGTCCTCTGATGGTTGTCACAGTGACAAGGAAATGTACTAAGTAGGGACAGCTGCTGGTGATTGGAAGCGCCGACTCCCTTGAGCTGAGCACATTCACCACTGGTCATGTTCCACCTGTGTGCGAGACAGCCATTCACATTATCGGGGATTTTAACAGTTGCTGTTGTTTTTGTCTTGGTTTAATTTACTGACCAGGAGTTAATATGTAATTTGGGGGGGGGCTGATACATTGCTAGTTGTTCCCTGCATGAAATGGTTACTCAACCATCCAAAGGTCCTCTGGGAAGGCTGAAATGTTGTCCATTAATCTAAGCCAACCAGACCGTAAATAGTTTCATTGGAAATATTCTGCTACGTTCTCCGTTTACTTGCAGATGCAGTGTTTCCATTTGGATATTATGCAAAAGTTTTTTTGTTTTTTTTTAAGTAGATGTTTTGCATCAGCTCAAAAGGTTTCATCACAAGTCATTACAGAATGAAACCTAATTTGCTTATGTACTCTGTTGTTCAGTCCAATTTCCAGCTAGTGAGCAATTTTTCTTCTGATCAAGTGCTCGGGGCTGCTGAGAGAGACATTTCGGCCTGCTGCTAGGCAGCCACAGTAGTGTGCGTGTGTGTGTTTGTGTGAGATAAATTACATGTGAACAATTTTACATGTCCATGGAGAAAAGACGAGAGTACCTCTTGTGAGTCAAAACAGTTGTAAATGTTAATACTCACAGCAGTATTTCAGAAAGATTAATATGTTAACGTGCGCATCATTTATGATGAAGAATATACATTACTTGAATTTATTGTTTTTTACTATTTGGGTCTGGCAATGTTACAACAGCATCAGTCTGAGTACAGCAGGTTCCTGTGCAGAAGTAAACACCTAAATGTCACAGACCCAGTGGCAGGTGCAAGATCGGGATTATTAGGCAAACATATGTAAATACTCTGAGCTGTAAACTTGGAAGTCCTAGTGACACTTCCTCTTTTACTATCCTGTATCTCTCCTTGTGAGCAAGCATGTTCTATGATGGTGACTAATATATACACACACACACAAACTTAGGCTTCCCCACTGCCTTAAAGCTCTTTGATCCTGATCCTTTTTTACTGATTTTATCCATCATAAACTTACAGTTAGTCAGTTGTGACCTAAGATTTTATACAGTGATCCACTTTGGGAAGTTTTAACAACAATAACAAAAAAAAAGGCAAAACATTTCTTTTGTCTTGTAGCTACAGTGTAAATTTATTGCATTTCCATTATAAAGATATATCGCATCTTTCTTTTTTTTTTTGAATGAATATTGTTAAAGGTGATCAAAGCAGAACTAAAACAGTAGCTGAGGTGTGCACTTCCAATATGAAAATTTTATATTTGGCTATATATAGCCTGTATAAGCTATCAGTGGCTACAGTGACGTCAGAGTCATTACAATCTTCTATATATGACGTGCGGCCTTGGTGAACACAGAGCAAACGGCGCACAAGCGTGAATGGAAACAAAGCAGTCACACTGAATATTGCTGGACATTCACTCTGCTATTTCTTAAGAGAAAGAGATATAAAACATCTGATCCTTGAGCTCCGAGGAGGAAAAACCCAGTGCAGATTTACTTAATTGCTGTAACAGCCACATGATGTTGTGAGCAGCAGTACAATGTGCTCAACTCAGGCTGCTAACTCATGAAAGTCCTGAAGATGTTAAGGAATCCACAGAACAGGATAGGGAACTGCGATTCCCCAAAGGGAGGGGTGTGACTCGAGGTATCGTGGAGATTTGGTCATTCTGTGAAAATACACATACAATAGTGATTATTTCACATGTAATGTGATGGAAAGGGGAAATTTTGTGGTTAAAAATAGCACTTGCACACTCACCTTTGTCAAGCCTTTGGCGATCAAGGCTATTTCGGTGGGTTGGTACACACAACTTCGTAAAAGACCATTGTAACCCCCATATGGAGACACTGGATTTGTGGCTACTGACACATAAAAAAGGTGGGGGTGAATCAAAGAAAGGATCATTTTACCATCAATCATTGAATCTGTGTTCTTGTAGAGTGTTGTGCAAAAGTCTGGAGCCATCCTTCATTTCTTTATATTCATTTTGCCTCCAAAGAGCCAAGACTTTCTTGTCATTTTTACGTGGCCTTGAGCTTGAGCTCCAGGCTTTCTGACAGTCTTTCAAAGGTTTTCTTTGGCCGTTGGCTGCTTTTTCACTCATATTCATTTCAGTCTTTGTACCTGACCATTTATAAAAGAAGGTTATGGGGGTGTTGTTGCTGTTTGTTTTCTTGTTAGATTGTTAGGGCACTTAACACTGAACTCTTAGGCATAAAAAAGGCACCTAACTCAAGGGATGAGTCAATTTCTTGTGTGCACATAACAACCAACTTAGCAAATAAAACCTAAACTATACTATTTTGGGCAATTATACCAAAGATAACACAGTTTGACAAACATGAAATAGAATTTTGCGCTAACAAGGTGATTCCCGAAGAACTATTAGCTGGATGTTTGAAAGCTTATGACCGTGTGTAGTGGATTTTTGAGGAAACTGGATAAATGGATAAAAGAAAAGATCCAGCAAAGAACTGACACAAGACCTGAGATGCATCTGGATCTTCAGTTGATCCATCTACTGTTCACTGAAGCCTCATCAGAAATGTTCTCAGTGGAAGGGTGGCTGTCAAGAACAGGAAGACAGGGAGAAAAGGCTGGGGTGTGCCAAATTACACAAGAACTGGACTGAAAATTTAGCTGCAACAGGTCTTATAGAGTGACGAATCCAAATTTTCAATGTTTGGTTCAAAATGTCGTTAATATGTATGGAGGAGGCCGTTGCAACGGTGGGTGTCTGCAGGCATCTGTAAAACACAGTAAAGTCTGTCATGGTTTGGGTCTGCAAATCAGCCAGTGCTGTTAGGGATGGAATTATAAATGCAGAAAAGTACATTTTTCAGCCACCATGTCATATCATGGATACCTTATGATTGGCAAAGGCTTCATGTTTCATTGTGGAAATAATACTGAGCATACTACCAATGCAGTAAAAGCATCCCTAGATAGAAAAAATACATGGATTGGCCTCCCCAGAGCCTGGACTTCAGCATTATTGAAGCAATGTGGGATCATATTGGGAGGGAATAGAACAAAGAAAGCATCCAAAGAAGAGCTTGAGAACAGTACTCCAAACAGGTACCACTGTACAGCACAGCTGGCAGAAAACTGTCAGAGGGCACGAAGGCAAAAGTAAATCCGAACAGACTTCAAGAAGCCTGGAGAACTATTCCTGAAGAGTATTTAGCATCATTACAAGAAAGCTGCCTAAGACAGTTCAGACCATGCGAAATATTGACTTTCAAGTTTGTTAGAATTGTGCAAACTGTGTTTTTGGCTTACATACTGTCTTGCTGTGTATTTTTACACATGTTTCAATAAACTGCTGCATCTAGTTCCCATTTTCTTAGCAAAATATGAGAGGGTGGCTCAAGACTCTTGCACAGTACTGTAGCTCAGACTTGGCATGGGTTCAGCATCAAAACTGGTATTAAAATCTGAAATTGCACATCTTTAATACGTCTGCCATTTAAAATTGTGCAGTGAGGCGAATCAATACAAATCAGCATTTCTTGAAAATCCGGCACCATATACAACCTGGATGTTTTCTAACCAAAGGAGCACATTGTATGTAGTATGGGTTACATACTTTAATTTATACCATTGTAATGTATCCACACTATCGGACTGGCTGATACCAGATGGGGTCCTCCATTGCTACAAAGCTGTTCATTTATTTCAATATTTAGTGTGAAGTGATAATGTAAGACTTGCAAGAAATAGACTTTTTATTGTAATGCAGTGATTGTTATGCCAAAGTGAATGACTGGTCTACTTTGTGCCATATCATAAATTCACCAAAAGGCAAAAACTTCACAATGTAAATACTATTTTTGTCCTAATAATTCTCTACTTATTTCACAATCATTTACTTTTGTACAAGAGCCATCATGTGCACATAAATGGTTCCTCATCAGCCGCATTGTTGCATCATTTAGCATACCACACCTGTGCTTGGTTGTCAGTTTGGAATAATCCAAATGTGTCACAATGAAATGTAGACTCAGCACCCACCTAGACAGTATGAAACTGTCACTGTCAAATTAATGGCAGACCATAATATGCAATGCTGTACCTGGAGGTTCATCCATAGAAAAGGAATAATTTTCTATGTAGGCATTCTGCTGGGTGAGGTCCGGCTCCTTAAGGGTGTTGTCGTAAACCAGGCTTGTGGCGGGATAGACTTCTTCTCCATCGTGGGATTGTTCCTTGTTTGGGTCCTCCTCAGTCAATAAACAGATTTCTGGAATTGCATAGAAGAAGAGGAATACCCAGGCATTTGATACCACTGCTATAGCCAGAGTTGGATCATCCCAGCTGGGTTTCCCAACTGCTTGGTTCCCGTAGATGTACAAGACAATCCAAGCAATCCAAAGGGCCAAAGTGAAGAGCCCTGTGACCAGGATAAAAGCGCCATCTCGGCGCCACTCCTTTTGCTTGTGTGTCAGTGAGGGCACAGCTGTTAGCACCACAGCTAGCAGCAGAACCATTACATATATGAGGGCCATCACAAAATCCGAGTTGACAATCCTGCAGGCTAGGTCAGGAATTCCTCTCTGTGGGTTTCTGACCATTGTGATGATAAGCCACTCAGTGTTGATGATCACCTCAACAAGCCAGAGACCGAGGGCCCCCAGCCACAACATCCAGCTCCTGGGCCCCCGGCCTCTCCTTTGCAGCAGGGCAAGCCACAGCCCGTGCATCACCAGGCAGGCCAGACAACCTGAGAACAGCACTCCAAACAGGTACCTCCGAGCAGCACAGCTGGTAGAATACGGTCCCACAATGAAGGCAAAACTAAGTCCAAACAGACCCAGTGTGAAAACTAAAATGCTGGCCTGCAGGGCCACCATACCCTTTCTCTTCTTGTCTGTCACAAATGGTAAGCTGGCCATGAGAATGACAAACAGGACAAAGGAAGTCACTACACCAGCAGCAGCAACAGCTTCCACTACAACCCCCCAAACCTTTGTCAGATCACACAGATTATAATATATGAAGTCGACGTCGGAACCACATCCATTTGGAACATTAGTTGGGTTCATTGCTGCAGATTTTAGGTTAACTTCTGTAACAGAAAAAAAATGCAATCATTTCAACATGCATGTAAATACTGTAGTTACAGACTTCATTAGTTGCACCCCTCACTATTCAAATATGTTCTATGCATGTGTTTCAGTGTTAGGGTTGCAAATCAGCTAACACAGTGGATGCTTGTGCATCATCCCATACACTGCCACCTATTGGCCAATCGTGGGAAGTTGTTTTTGTTGTTTTATTTAGAATCAGGATTAGTCAGTCAATTAGTCAGTGCTAGCAGTGGTGACAGTGGATCTGCAGATGCAATATCATGTTTTGTTACATACATATTTCCCTGATTCAAAGGTGAAACACGCGTTTGTAACGCCATGAGAAATAGGTTCATAAACTAAATTTTAATTGCATTTTTCATGCCTAGAGAGGAAAAAAAATCTTGACTGAGGTTTTCATAATTCATGCACGAAAGGGTTAAAATATCACTGTGTCAGCAAGATGAATGAACAGTACCATGCATATACGGTTGTGCCATTCAGCTTGAGTTTCGCCATGAACCTGATCTCATTTTTCTTTCGTGCAGTCTTAATATGCCATACTAATTACTGTAAATTCAAATATTCATTCAGGTCTCCGAAGAACTGAATTACTGTAACTATAAAACTGAATCATACTACAGTGACCTGTAGTCACAGTTCACTCTAGCCTCCGAAGACCATCTAATTAGGAAAAGCGTAATTGCAGCATTTTACCAGGAGACATAATGAGCGTTTCCACCCAGCATCCCTGTTACATGCATTAGTCTCATTCAGCAATTACATTTATTTTAATTGGAGAATGCATTTTTAGGCATACATTTTGAAAAAAATTATTATTCAATGTCAACTAAATTATTGCTATTTTTTCCTGTTCTGAATATAAGTAATATAAGTAAGAAAGGAGAATAGATTTTTTTTTTATAAGAACTTTCTAACTGTGAAGTTTTGAGGTAAAGGTGTCTGTGTGTGATGAGAACATTGTCCTGGTCCTTAGGCTCAAATGTGAAACCCACTGAGTTATCCTGTCAGTCACATAACCAGGCATCACATTCTTTACGGTAATTTTACGGTAGTTAAAAAAAAACGACAAATTCAAATAAATGAAATAAATGATGGTGACAGTATGACTAATATGAGGTAAAGGAAAAGCAGCGTCAAGGCATGTAACTGCAGTACTCTCTTACCTGGACTCCAGTGAGAGCAGCTCCGCTCACCTGTCCAACAGGTAACTCAGGTAGATTCAACTGACCTCCGAAAAGAAACTTGCCCTGTACGAACGATGTATTTTATTATTAGCGGTAATAGTTTGTTTTTTTTTTTCCTCTAGCTTTACTGGGCTATACTTGATGATTCGACTAATTTCCGTGTGTCGAGTGATCACAGATCCACGATTTTTATTTTCTTCCCCTCTTTCCTCCTCTCTCTCTCTCTCTCTCCGGGCAGGATCATAAGCAGACCTCCATCCGTCCCTCCTCTGTTATCCACGCCTCTTATTATGGACTCGCGTGTAATCTCATCGAACTAGTTGTTTCTGTTTTTGCTTCTGTAAATGTTCTCCAGAGACTCCTCTGCCCCTCAACCAGCGTCCGTGGAATCCGCAGCTTTGCATATTCTGTGAGATTAGCACCCGGCCTACTTACTTATTTCAGGCAGCTTACAGCCAAACAAAGGGGCCACTCTTGTGTATAGGCTCTGCAACCCATGCAACACGCCGGTGATCAATGACTTTAAAAGGTTTCGTGATTAGATCAACTTTGTGATTAGTCTTGAAACAATCAGTTCCTGCACACGCAGCAGCGTTTAGATTTCTCCGTACTAATACGGTGCAGAAGATAATGACTTACATTCATATTTTTGGTTCAAATGATTAAGCTCATTGCTGCATATGTGTTATCCGAAATATGGCGTTGTTACTGCCTGTTACTGGCTACTTTGGTGCTGCTGCAGTCACAGACTGTAAAGACTTCAAGGTAAGCAGCGCCACCTGGTGGCATCAAAGCTAGGTTGACTCCTGTGCTTTTCAAATCAATTGGATTACACAGCAAAATAGAGCTTTGCATTGATCTGTTGCACAGTAGGCCACGCCGCTTAAAACCACAAGATAAATAAATATATTAGTGAATGAATTGATTTTTCTTCCATCTTCTTCCATCTTCCATCAGTGACATTTTTCATCATGCCTGCCTACAAGCCATACAGCGGTGGTTTATGTCACACTGTTCAGGGGCAAGGGGGCTGGAGCCGCTCCCAGCTGTTTTATTATATATTTATTTGCATATCACTTTTTGAAAATCACATTTAAAGTGCCGGACAGTTTGAGTAAAACCACGCATTAGGGATCCGTGTACTTGTTCCAGCACACAGACACATCATGCACATTGTTTTACATGCAGTCCAACACATGCACTTTCACACGCGCATTAGATGTGAGCTGTGGCCAAAAATAAGTGGGGAAAGATCAAGGAGCTTGTAACCTATAAAAATTAGGATTCAGCAGTAAGTCATCACAGATTCAGCCGACCTGCTGGGCCGAGGAAGGCTGTTTAGGAGCAACAACACCAAAAACATGGTTGCCTTTCGTTTTAAAATAAGAGTGTGGAACCCTGATCAGATAATGGGAGAGGCTGAGTGCTTTTATAAGTTCTCAGTGGCTCTGATACATGCAACAGCCGGGCCATTATTAACAACTTCCGCACCATTTGTGCTACAGAAACCGTTCTGGTATCAAAATGTTCAACATCTTCTGGAGATTTATGCTACCACTTTTCTTTTTCAATTTTCTCTTTAAACTGTAGCTGCGCACACAGCATTTACTGTATAGCCATCATTTTAAAAATCAAAAAGTAGAGCCCTTCTCTACTTTCAGACATGGTGTCTCACAACCCTGACGAATGTAAACTTTTTAAACTGTGAGGGTTCACGCAGAGGGAGTGCCTTCCAACTCCTTCATTAACCTCCATAGTAAATTTAGGGAGGTGAGTTTTTTAAAACCAGAAAAGAGACATTTTTTTTTAACTGCTCCCATGACCACATTTTTTAACCCAGGAAAATAAAAGTTACACTGCTGATAAGAGCAGGTCCTTGTGATGCTCAAAGTTTAAAAAGAAAAAATGATTTTGATAGGTGCTACGGTTTTTGATTTAGGTCTTAGATTCAACTCATTGTGCACACAAGACACACAATGAAATGATCGTCCCAGATCCCTCATCCAGAGATCTGTGGTCATGCAGCCAGAGAATGGTACTACCATTAGGCAATGTGGTTTAAGTGTCTTGCTGAATGACACAATGCAGCGCAGGGACAGGGGCTCGAAACAGCAACCCTCCGACTGCAAGGCCAGTGCCTGCCCACTGCGCCACTGCCACACCTTGTGCCGAAGCAAATGCAACAGCACTCTGCCTAAAAGTGCCTGCATTTCAGCAGTTATACAGCTGTTTTCAGTCGGCAGATTTAAACGTTTATGAGCATTCTGATTGGCCGATTATGCATGAAAGTGGGTCAAAGCTGGGCTCTTGGTCTCAGTCGATGGTCAGTTAACTTAAACAGGGAGACACAGACAGCAGTCGGTGACTGATGCATATGCTTGCAGTCACACACACACACACACACACACACACTGATTTTAGCCCTTCTTTCTTGACAATTTCAGCTGTTTTGCTTTTTAAATTAATTTTTTTTTGTCTTCCTCCGCTGGTTAAGCTCTTTCAGCAAATCAAGTTTCAGCTCTTTGAAGCATTTCTCTGCATTTCACCTCAAATATTTCAGCTTTCAGCATCCACAGTGCATTTTCTTCTGGAAATGCTTTTTTCTAGTCTGTTAATTGTGTCCACTGTTAAATAGAATTTACTACTTAAATTGTGTATCACTGACATGTCATCAAACATATATTTTTATCTGCTTAGATATGATTCATATTATTGCTTAGAAATAAAACTTTTGCTCACACAAAACCTTTACACAAATGAAAGATTTACGCATTTACATTCATTTAACATTGCTTAATAAAAGCTATGATTGTCTTGTTTGGAGCCCTTGCTAACTGGTGCATTCCCTCCATATTCAGAACAAGGGTAAGGTCATCAAGGGCACCTTACTGAAGGCAGCTTTGGCATCCAGCCTGTACTTAACATAACGTTTATATTGCGTGATGGTGCCCCCTGTGGTGCATTGATCTCTCAATGGATCTTGTCCCCAGGGGTGCTCTCACAAATCCAGCAGCTTGTCAATCCATCCTTTCGCATTGTGGTCCTGTCATATTCCTAATAGGAAGTTAAATCAAAGGAGAAAGCACTGTGACCTTAATGAAGGACATGCACTTTTCAGAGCTTTGGACCTACTTTATTGTTGCTAAATAACAGTTGCATATAAAAAGCTGCTGAACTGGTAAACCAAGCTAAACCCAACTAATACATAAAAACGTGTTATATATAAAGGCTGATGATTCAACATGGCAGCTACTAAAGGGACCAGCCAAAAGAAGAAGATATAATGTAAATTCAGTAAAAACAAAAAAAACAGGCCAACTAGTTGACACAAGTCTCATTATTTGAATCCACACACACCTGAGTGTAATGTATGTATCTGTATCCACTGTCTGAAACTAAAACAGACTCAGGTAGTGAGATGCTATCTTATATAATCCTGTACCCTGCCTGTGTTGTCTTGTCCGGTTTGTTTCTGCAGACCTCATTAGGACACCTCAGCAGCACTGCTCTCCTTTGAGAACGTCAGGTTATTCATAGCAGTGGCTCAGGTTTGAGTCTCACAGGACATCTCTTCTCCTGCATTTTTGTTGCAGCCTGGCAGCCCTCAGCACTTCACCACAACCCAGTTCCCTCCGAAATGATCGCTCTCTTTGTCTTTCCCAAAGTAGGAAGATGGAAATCCTTTTTAAAAACACTCATTACATTCCTGTATTTTACTGGATCAATGGTCTTGTCACATGCATTGATTAAAAAACATACCAGATCTATATCTTTTCAAGAATATTTTAGCAGAGTTCTCAGTATTGACTGACCCATCTCTGACAAGCAGTTCAATACTAGCTAAGTGTTAAATACAGGCTAATTTAAATGGGTCTGTAAACATCACTTTGAGCCCCCAGGACATGATCAGAGTAATATTGTTGTCATGGTTGCTATCTCACATTAAAACATACTTAATACAGGTCTACTCCACCTACTCTATGTTTCTTCTAGGTTGTGCAATTCTCTACTGTGATGTAGCTGATTCACTTTTGAGTCATTATAGCATTTCCTATTGATTTTTATAGATGGGAGGTTAGTATGTTCCCTGCAAGCAGCAGACCTTTTACCCCATATCCAGCTGGAACATATATCAAATGCAGTCAACGAGTGCACCCCCACCTCAAGTGCGCCTGAGAAATTAATTTAAAAAAAGAAAAGTTTTACAAGTACTTAATGATGCACTAGGAAAGCTCATAAAAGTTTATTTTATATGGACATTAGCTAACAACAGAAAGTCAAAGGTGCTGCAAAAAATCCTGATTGGCACTTGAGTTTGATAGACAAAGCTCGCCTCAAATTGATGTGCAGACCCAGCACCAATGAAATTATCCTCACATTAGCGTGATTAACATGCCATCAGAGAAATAATTGCACTCAGCTGAAAAATGGTCTATTAAAATGGCTTACGGAACTTGATTAACTGCAGTTGGTCACACATATTAGAAACTCAATTACTTTTGACAGATAGTCTCAATGGCAACCTGCAGTAATTAACTGATAAATTACATGGCTCAGATTGTACTGAACTTAGGTACCATAAAAGAACATTTTCAGCGCATAGATCTGCTGTAGTTTGAGTGCTATTAAAATGTGGAACTGTGTTGTTATTGATTTTTAATAGTGGCAACCCCCACTGACTTTTAAACTAAAAAAACATTAAGCAGAGTCCTTGGCTGGCCTGGTGCTGCGGATCAATGCCATGTAGCATCCTAAAGGGAGAAATTCAAAATCAAAGCTGTCGCTATAGCAACGCCCCTGCCAGATTCCACCAATCAATGGAGTCCGTGGGGTTGTGAGATGCGCCAGGGAAAGGCCAGCGTCCTACATAAAGAGTCCGGGACAGGGAGCCGGGCAGCGCACAGGGCAACACACCTTTCTGCACACACATACGACAAAGGCAAAGCAGTGGGAAGAAGAAGGGTCAGGAAGAAAGGAAGAGTGGGGAAAAGGACAAAGAAAGAGAAGGAGGAGATAACTGAAGAAGATATGGTACGCTCATGTGAACAAGAGATTCCTGCCTGGGTCTATGTGGGCACTCTGCTACTCTTGATCCACTCTGTCACAGTTAGCGGAGGTAAGATAACAAATGAAAATCAGTAGTTTGAATTTTGCTACTAAAGAGTCTTCTTGCTTTCACATTTTATTTTATTTTTTTACATCCTACATTGTAAGGGAAGCTGTATTGTTCTATTTCAGTCCAGCTTCCCCCATGCAGTCATGGGTAGTAGGGCACAGCATGAATCTGTGGCTCATGCCCAGCCTCAAGGCAATGGAGGGGTATTTATCTGTTCCACTCATCCTGTCCTCATCTGTTTGTCTGCTGGGTGCAGCGAAAGAGAGGCAAGTCCATTTGCCGCTAGGCTTTGTGCCAGCCCAGTAATCCAGCAGAGTACAAGTGCTGAGAGGGAAAGCTTTCTTACTCCTTAAAAGAAGCTCTTACTTTGACTGACCATGACCAAAGTTATTGAATGCCACATTACTTGAACTGAATTACACATTTCTTCTTCTTTTTTTAAGAAAATCTGAAAGATTTTTATTTTCCAGTTGCTGCCAGAATCATTTGTCAATACATGCTCCCATATACTCCACTCTGCTCAGCTGGCTCAGCGTGCTGGCTGGCTAATTGGAAAAAAGGTTACTTTGAAGTGGGAGCTCTTGATTGCAGTGGAGAAATAAAGACTGTGATGCATCCCGGGAAGCCAAGTGTGCTCCCCCTTGTGTCTCATTAAACCCCCAGTTAACAGGCCAAGAAGGCTGCCGATGGCTGTGGCAGTGCCGAATGGAAACAGCGACTTGTCATGCTGAGTCTTTCATGTGTAATTCTCCAGTATGTGCCACTTGTATTTATGCTCAAGAGGACCCATAGAAGCAGCCATCTGCAATGGGGCTGCAAACTCACGATTCTTTTTTGTGCACCTGGTATCTGATGTTTTCTGAGTCAGCCACCTGGCTTGTTGCTCTCATTCTTGATTAACAGAAGAGGAGAAGGATGTGCAAGTCTGCTTTTGCCCCCAGTGCATTTTGTCAGTTGTGGTTGGGTCAAAAGGGGTGCGCTTTTCCAGTTTTAGATGTGTCAAATAGGATTTAACTTGTGAGGGAAAAAAATAGAGAGAGACTCAATCTTAACTCAGCCGTGAATTTAAAAAAAAACCTATGTGACAATTACATTGCAGCTCTGATGTAAAATGAACCCTTCCATTAAATAGTGATGGTTGTGTTTCTGAAAAGTGGACATCATCTTTAATATTTTTTTCCACAGCTGCCCTGAAGCATGATGTGGCATTGGACAGTGGAGCCACAGTGCTAAATCACACCATGAATTTAGTGCATCGTATGGAGACCCTGCTGGCAATGGGAAACGGGAGTGATGTCACACTCCGTGTGGAGACCATCAACACAGACGAGGTGAAGGTGATCCTGGCTCACAGCCTGGTTCTTACCCTGCAGAGCGATGTGTTTGAGGAGCTGCTGCTCAGCCGCAACAGCAGCTCTGTGGTTTTGAGGGAGACGCCTGACTGTGCAGCTGTCTTTGAGAAGTTTGTCAGGTGAGCAGGATTGTCAGATGCCACCATTTGTTGAGAGTTACTGGATCTTATCAATAGAAGCATGAAAGAAACTGCAGAGCTGGTGTGCAGATGCCTGTTGTGTTTTCCAGAAGTAAAAAGTTCCAAATCTTCACTCACAATTTTCCCTTTTTCCTTTCTTTTCGGATAAGTGAAATGCTCCAGCTCCATCTCTATTCTAAAATTACACTTGCTCTTTGAGGCTTGCAGTCTAAAATCAGAGAGTGTGGGCTTTTTTCAGTGACTCAGATGTGCAGAGAAAAAAAAAAGACTGAAAATATAGTATGCCCCACAGAAATGTTCCTTCCTTTTAACAATGCTTTCAAAAATCTCTTTTGCAGGTACCTGTACTGTGGCGATATCTCTGTGCGGCTAGATCAGGTTATTTCTCTGCATAAGCTGTCCAGCAAGTACCATGTGTGGGGCTTGCAGCAGGGTCTGACCCAATATATGACTCAACATCTCTCCAGTGATTCACCCACAGGCCACGTAGTTGGCTGGTACAACTATGCACTACAAATTGGGGACATAACCCTGCGGGACAGCTGCCTGCAGTACCTGTCCTGGAACCTGTCTTCTGTGCTGCAGAGCAGAGAATGGGGCTCCATCAGTGAAGACCTTCTCCTCTCCTTGCTCCAGCGCTCTGACCTCATTCTGCAGAGTGAGCTGGAACTCTACGAGGCACTGGAGGGATGGATTAACCAGAACCAGCCTGTCCGTATCACGGTGGAGAGTGCCCTAAGGGCGGTTCGATATGGCATGATCCCTCCTCAGCATCTCTTCCGTCTTCAGAAGCAATCCCCTCTCATGGTGAAGTATTATGAGTCTATCCGGGATCTCCTCTACCTAGCTTTCCAATTTCACTCTGCATCACCTATCCAACTTGCCAAGTACTTTGATGTCAATTGCAGCATTTTCACTCCCCGTAACTACCTGTCCTCCACCTGGGGCTCACCTTGGATCATAAATAACCCCACCCGTGATGACCGGAGCTTCAGCTTCCAGACCCAGCTTGGACCCAGCGGCCATGACTCCAGTAAGAGAGTGACGTGGAATGCCCTGTTCTCCCCTCGTTGGCTCCCGCTCAGTGCCAGGTCAACCTATACTGAACTGGGTGCCATGCAGCCCACCCGCACAGAGGGAGGTCGACCTCGCATCATTGTAACTCCGGCAACTTCTAGCCCTGACTTTGCGGGTGTGAGTTTCCAGAAGACGGTAATTGTGATGACAAAACAACAGGGAAAAGTGGTGGTCAAACATGTCTACAACTTCCACCAAAGCACAGAGGAGGCTGGGGATTTCCTGGTGGATGCTGATCTGCAGCGGCGTGCATCTGAATACCTAATTGACAGCTCCCTCTATCTGCACATTGTAATAAAACCTCTCTACCATACCCTACTTGTTGCCAGGAAGTAGGAACAGGAATTCACTGAGGCCTCATCATCGGTGATCCACCCACACAATCACATGCACATATTCCAAAGTACACTCATATCGCAGTACATGTGTATGTGTCACATCTGTGACAACTTCATTGTTGATTCGTTTGTGTATTTTGTCTTCCAACCAGTTAGCAAGGATGTGTCTGGTGAAATAAAGGACACAAAATGTAACAGCTCAGCAGTGACTATCATGTAATCATGATGAGTTTTTCATGTTTTCATGTATACTTAGAAAAAAAATTGCTGTACTGTATTTGTATGTTTTGGTGTGGCAGTTTTCCTCTTAAATTTATTAAATCTATGTGATCTTAATGGAGACAAACTTCGATAGGGAAGGCTGAGATGATTCGGACATGTGCAGAGGAGGCATGGTGGACATGCTGGACAAAGGGTGTTGAATATGGAGCTGCAGGAGCAGGAGGAAAAGAGAAAGACCGCAGAGAAGATTCGTGGATGTAGTGTGGGAGGATAAGCAGAGGGCTGGTGTGGCAGGAGGAAGATGCTTGGGACAGGGTGAGACGGAGGCAACCAATCTGCTGTGGTGAGCCCTGAAGGGAGCAGCTGAAAAAAAGACGAGGAAGATCTTAATGTTTTTTTGCATAGGTTAATAGAAGTTTTTCTTTAAAATACCGTTATTGATATTACTTTTATGCATTTTCTCATTTAGTGGTCAGTGTAGAAACATTTAGTTCATGGCACTCAATCCTCTAGTATACCCCCTGTTTGATCTTGCATACCAAAATGTGTAAATTCAAGTGAAATCCCATTATGAGTGTTCCTTAGAATAATGTAGTTGACTTGCAAGCCAGTACTATAGCATACCTGCAGCCCTTTGAGTTTTGCTATTCGTTTTATTGTTACACATTAATTTTACTTAGCCTTTAAAGGAACTTAAAGCCCCTGTGTGATTTTCCTGGAAGAAACAAAAAAAAAATCTAAATAAGAAAACACCATTAGATTTAAAAAGTGTCTGTAGTCACCTGTAAGGATTTAAAAAATAAACTTTGATAAAGTAAAATCAGTGTCAGTTTTTGTCGATTTAAAAAAACTTTAAGTGAAAAATTGTCTTCAGACTACACTTCCCATGATGCTGTGGGTGGGGCCGGATGTACGTCATCGGAACCTTTAGCTGTCAGACTTTGGCCACCCTGCAGGTTTTGTTAGCAAACTAACGCGAACTCTGCGACTTTATTTAAAGTTGTGCATTCGTCTGCTAACCGATCTTTGAGCGCAAGGGCCGGCGGGTGAAGCAGAAAGCTTGCACGAAGACGAAGCGCGTCGTTTTTAATCGTTGCTAGGTCTTGCAACACAAGCCAGCGTATCCTGAGCGGGTGTAAGAGTAGATGCGGGGAGGGAGGGAGTAAAAAAAAAAGAAGGCAAAAGTCTTTGTGCTTCCCTTCCCCCTCATCAAAGCGAAGGGGAAATGTCTCTGTCCAAAGGAGGTAAGTGTCTTTGTTTCTGATCTTTAAAATTAATAATAATAAAAATAGATAGCGGTGCATTTATTGGAAATAATGACGTGCAGTTTGTGGGAAAGGATTTTAGCTAGCTTTGTATAGGAAATGTAACCTCACCAGGTGGAGAGCTGCATGTATGAGAAGGGGGAAAAGAAGCTAGCCAGCATGTCTCTTCTTCAGCTTTCTATCATTATACGCAGTCTTGACATCTTGGTATCTCATGATAGCTTGTTTCTCACTAACCTGCTGAAGGCGCTTTTACTTTATACTTTCTGGCTGTAGGATACCAGCGCGTCGCATCGTTTGACTTCCCATGTTGTGGTTAGCTAACACCGTTTTTTAAGCGACAATAAAGGACTTTTGCCAAACTTGCCCCTCAGCTGGAAATCACCACGCTGCGCTTACCGTCTGTCTTTCTGTAAAGTAGAGCACACTGGGATTACAGGTGTTTGTATTTTTAGCCCCATCCGACAATCGAAACATCGATATTTTTCTTTCTTTCTTTTTTTCGGGTCCTTTTGTTTTGGCCGGTCTGTTAGCGCAAAAGTATTTTTAGCCTCGCGTCCATGAAAACACTTTTTCCCCCTCCTCGCTGTGGAAAGTATTTTATTTTTAAAACAGGCGGCGAGGCCAAGCAACCAAAGCCATTATCGCGCACCGTGGGTCAGCATGTCTGTGCTGTTGCCGCATAAAAAGAAATAAATAAAACACCTGGCGAGAGGAAAAAAAAAAATCAAGGTTCTTCCTCTGCGTCATACAAGGCGTGATGATGATGTCAATTTACATTTCAAGTTGGCGGCTTGTGCTCTTACACAATCGTGCTAGCGTTACTATGGTCGGGAGTGTTGTTGAGAGGGTTGTGTTAGTTTGGCTGCGTGCTGTTCAAGCAGTGTCAGCCTTTGGCCTACCATGGCATGTTTTGACTTGCAGCACCGATACCTAGTGCAGTCTGTTGACAGTTCACTGGCTGCAACCAGATAGCCGCAACACAGGTTCTGCGCTCTTATTACTGCGTGCAAAGCAGGTTGTGAAAGGTTTTTTTTCTTCTGGCCACTGCAAGGAGTAGTTGCACCTTCCCTCTCAATGGTGGAGTGGGTCTAAAGTGTGTTGCATTGTGAAGACATGTGTGGAGATTGGGTTCTCCCTAACACACTGATATGGCTGTGTGGAAGATTATCTGGGCATGAGTCATCATTGTCTTTATATGGACCCAGTCTAAGGCTGGAACTTCCTGATGGTGACTCGCCACACAGCTACTGACACTTTGATCCCATGCACAATCCAGAAATTCTTGTTCGCATTACGTATAGCATTGCTGTTCTCTGGTTGTTTTCCACTGAACATTACTGGATTTCTAAGAATTCACGTGGCACTGTCTGACCTCAAACATCTTCCTGTGTGTGAAAAAAAAAGTTACTGCACTTGGGGTTTGTTGTTTTTTTTTTCTTTCTTCCCAATTTTCAGAATGCATCCAATATTTGGTTGTAAAGCAAGTCTGCAGTGCAGACACTGATGGTGTTGAAGAAGTCATGAAATCCAAGTAAGCGCTAGGATTTCTCCTCTGCATCACCTGCTACCTAGAAATACTCTGCACTCAGAGCTTTTCTGAGAAAATGATGTCTGTTTCTATATATTTTTTCCTCCCCCATGCAGCTTAATATACTTTGACTGTGGTTGATGTCATGGTGCTCATTGTGTCCTATGAGGCTTAGTTTGTAGACCAGGTGAGTCCTGTGGCAGAAAACTAAAACAGGGGCAGCCAACTGAAATGACCTCATATTTCCCAAAGGGTCCTGTCAGTTGTTGAGTGTTTAAGCGGATGTGTCCAGTCTGTCTGGCTGTGAGTCATATCCCACTCCCCAGCCGTGGCCACAGGGTCACTGCACACACCACATGCTGTGTCCCCAAACAAGAGAGCTACCTAACAGGAGGTAGTATTTCAAAGCAGTTAAAACGTCACTAACTCCAACATAATTCAGACTATAACATGCACATATATTGTATTGATTGCAATGTTTTCCTTGCTGCAGGAATTCATTGTTAGATCTATTTAATAGCTTAAAAACAGCTTTGGTATGTCAGCTGTTTTAGCAATGCACCACCATGTTGCCCTAATTTTGTTGCATGAGGAAAAGCTTGTCTTATTTGTCAGGTCATCAGAACACTGCGTGCTCGTGCTTTATCCCACGCAGAGGAAATGCAAAATCTATTTTTGACTGAGCATGTGTGAGTAAATCACACTCAATCTCTCCCTACCACATGAGACTACTGTAGTCTGTCCAGACACTACAGGCTTATTTTAGGGTTGCAACACAAAATGGATGTGTCTAGGTTTCATTGGTTGGCTGTAGAAAACTAAAATCTTTGTAGAAAGTTCACTTCCCTTCTAGCCTGAGCTAGCAGAGGAGGGGTTTACCCAAACATACTTCCTTCACACTGGAGTGGTGTGACTCACTTGGAGACAAGTAATAATGATAGTTAAAAATCAAAGTTGTCGCTGATTGTTGCTAGTTTTCCTTTCTAAAAGTGAAGGTGACTTGTTTGTACATTGGACTCGTTTCTGTGAACTGTGGCTAGAATAATTAGATCATATCCTTGTGGGTGAAACTGTGGCCTCACAGTCCTAGCGCATGCAGATAAAAATCAAGAACGTGTTCTGTTTTGCCACTCAAGCCTGAAACAAGAGCAAGCATGCTCAACGCAAGTGTCAAAAGTTGAAAGCTATTTTTCCCCGTGTTGTTCCTCGTAAGCTCGGTAGCTGTGTCATTCTGGCAGACACTCGGCCTCTTGTGGGAAGTCCCAGTGGCTGCTGGTAAACTGGGTTTATGAACGGACGGCTGTTTGCGAATTAACACAGACGCTCCCACAGCTGCACGCTTTGGATCACAGTTTACTCCCAGTATAACAAAACTGCAAAAAAAGAACCCAAATTTTGTTCTCATGAAGAAAAGTGGGGGTTAAAAATATTAGTGATTGTAGCACAAAACAAGCCAGGAAGGAAGGGTTGATTCCACCGCACCCCCTCACTCCTCCACTTTATTTGAGTCATCATGCCACTGCTGATTAGTCAGTTAGTCTGCCACCTCTACATGGGCCTTAGCTTTGGGCACACCTAGTCTCCAGTTAGATAACAGGTCATTTGTTATAGTTTGCAGAAGTGGCAGGCTATGGCAAATTGATTGACTTTTCAAGCACTCTTTACTGTGAGAACAGAAAAAAAAATAGATATATCAATAAGCAAATGTGGATTAATAAAAGCAAATAAAGTGCATTTAGTTGAAGCTAAGTGTTCTGAATCTGAGCATGCCATCCTCTGTGGCAAAAATCCGCTTTAGTCTGTGCCAAATGGGATGGATAATTGCAGTATTAAAAAGGCTGCTAATTATTATACATCTTGTGGTTGCTGCTGCATACAGCTTTATTGATCACTGTACTGAGATGGCTTTTTCTTCTTTTTTCGCTCTAAGGGAAGAAGAAGAACCCCGGGCTGAAGCTGAACAAAGACGTTTTTGCAACGCCCACACCAGCAGCAACAGCGTAAGGCTTTTTTTCATTGGGACATACTTCTCAAAGCTGGGTCAAATGATAACCTGGTTTGACCTGTCTTTATCTGCATCAGTGCCTTTTCCTGCCAGTTATATTATAATTGAGCGTAGAGTTGTTGTTGCTTATTTACTTTCTTTTTCCCTGCAGACCCCCTCGAGATCTCGACTCTAAAGCTTATGTCACCATTGGTGATCAGGTAAAGCTGGCTCTGTTTCCCAGAATCATGCCATTTTATTTTTTTTTTTTATTAATAATTTGCTGAGCTGAAAACATACATTATCACCACTTCTCCCTACTTGGTGCAGAATTTTGTGGTGAAGGCAGATGACTTGGAGCAGATTGCAGAGCTGGGGAGGGGAGCGTATGGTGTGGTCGACAAGATGAGACACGTGCCCAGTGGTGTTATCATGGCTGTCAAGGTGGGCTGCGAAGCTGCTACTCTGGTTACCTGATTTCTCAGTTCTGTAAATGCATCATGCTTTTAAAATAGTACTATAAGTGATAGATGTATGTGGTATATGATCTCAGCTTTTAAACAGTTGGATGTCTTCCAACTCAGTGACAGGGTAGGTGGGGGCTGGGGGTTATTATGAGGTCGTTCTAAAAGTTCCCTAAAAGTCTCCACTTGATCCAAAATGCTGCAGCGAGGGTGCTAACAGAAGAAAGAGTTCATATTTCTCCTGTACTGGCTTATCTTCATTGGCTCCCTGTTCATTGGCTCCCACCCCAAACTTGCCCCAGCCAATGACTGCCCCACCCTGAGCCTGGTTCTTCTGGAGGGTACTTCCTGTTAAAAGGAAGTTTTTCCTTTCCACTGTCACAGTGTTTACCCGTAGGGAGTCACTTGATGGAGTTTTCTCCAGGATACTGTAGGGCAGTGGTGTCAAACTCCATGCCTCGAGGACCGGTGTCCTGCAGGTTTTAGATGTGTCCCTGATCCAACACACCTGAATCAAATAGCTGAATCACTCCTCAGTTTGCAGTCATAGAAGTCATCAGCAGGACTCTATTTGACTCAGGTGTGTTGGATCAGTGTGTGTACACACACACATACACACACACATACCTAAATTGAATTGATGATGAAACTGTACATGTGTTATGTCTGTGTCACCAGAGGATCCGTGCCACAGTAAACACTCTGGAGCAGAAGAGGCTGCTGATGGACTTGGACATTTCCATGAGGACAGTGGACTGCTTCTACACTGTAACTTTCTATGGCGCCCTGTTTCGTGAGGTGAAGCTAGAGTCACTTCTGTATGACTGCAGTGGTGGTGAACTTTATGTTTCTCACCTTATTACTGTTTGATTTATTTGACAGGGTGATGTTTGGATCTGCATGGAACTGATGGACACATCTTTGGACAAGTTCTATAAGAAGGTTATTGAGAAGGGCCAAACCATTCCTGAAGACATCTTGGGAAAGATCACAGTAGCGGTAAGCCCCCCCCCCCCCCCACTCTTTA